>PVKC010001268.1:0-52451 GCA_004027635.1 Crocidura indochinensis | reverse complement strand
GTTAAACCCACACCTCGTCCCTGGGAAGAAAAGGCAACCAACTCCCCTCTGACTCAAGCTGCGCAGCCCTCCTTACCAACTCTACCTAATGTGGACTGTTACTTGAAACCAGACTTATCTCTAAAAGTACCCCCAAAGCAAGAACTCTTCCCAAGACTTCCCTGCTGCAAAACTTTTGCCAATCTCAAGAAATTCAGGGAGTGGGATGAAAAGGCACCTGGGAACCCACATACCACAAGGAAATCGCAAAAGACAATGGGGAAATCTATCCTTCCATCATAAGTACAAGACCTGTATTGCAATACCTCTTTAGCTGCTCTTCCCCAAATGCAAGATAGTGTACATATAGAATCATCTTGTCCCTTTGATTACCTTGTTATTTCATTTTTTTAAAATCCTAATTCCTCATATATATATATATATATGGGAGCACATATATTTTTACTTCTATTTTTATCTTTCTTGGGTGTGGGACCTGTTTCCATTTTCTTTTTTTTTCCTTCAACCCCCAAATGCACAAGCAACATAATGTAGTACCACTTCCCCCCTGCAAAGACACACTAAATAAAGGGGAAACCTTACACATTAAAATGAGCTCTTATCTGCTAGGGATAAGAACTCATACTTGTTTACAATACAGGGACATCGCCCACCTTGAAAATATGTCACGTGGACTCAACTTGGACCCCAGTTGATTAGACACCATCTGTCCAGCCCTGAACCCTGGATCCCAGACATAGAAATGACATAGTTCCTCACGACAGCTACAGGAAACAAATCCCATCCGGGACATCCTTAATGCTGCTCGGACACAACAAGTGCCAGCTCTAATACGATATCCTGATGAGGAAAATGGGAACAACTTGACCTAAGATCAGGATATCCTACCCCTCTAGCTCGCAATAAGACTCTTCACCCCTTGGTCCATCCAAAAGCCAATATGGCGTTTTACAGATGACTGGCTGATAGAACCACGACTGGACTGTAGGTATCCTGTGACCAATAAAAAAGCCCTAGTCTAGGGTTCGAGCTAAGACCTGCACGACAACTATGATCTCCAGTTCCAAACGTCCATCTGAGACAATTGCAATGGAGTGTTTCTTCTGGAACCATAATGAAAGACTAGCCTGGGCTCCACCCTAGGACCAGCGCAAAGACCAAGACCACTAACCATAGAAGACTGATTAAAATGACACGGAGGGAACAGAACTTCTAAAACCACAAAGAAAGGCTTCATCATAAGTTCCCCCCCTTGACCTGTGCAGATACTGAGATCTCTAGATACAGAGATTTGATTTGATCAACAAGGTGGAACAGAAGTCTTCCAAACATCACGAAAGCACCAAGAGGAGAGTAAATGAACTTGTAAGGAGTCTATAGTTGATCCCATGACAATATACTCCAAGGGTGGATAAACCCTATATCTTGTAGGCCAAGGAAATTCCTTTTCGAATGACCCCAATATTTACTGTGCCTATGCAGGAGGGGAAAAAAATGGCAAAAAGCACAAAACAATTTTTTCTGTATTTATCTATCTACCATTTGTCAATTTCTTTGTTTTGGTGTGGTTATTTAAGTTATTGTCTCCATTTATATTTATTTATTTATTTTTCTTTTCTCTCAGCCACACTTTTTGTTTGTTTGTTTGTTTTTTGTTTTTATTATCTCAAGACCATGGATTTTATGTGGTGCTTATCTTTATTGTTGGAGTGCTCACTGCTTATTTTATTTGACACTTCTTTTTGCACTGTTGAGGTATTTCACCTTCCTTTTCCCCTTTGTCTCTCAAACCGATGATGAGCACCTCTAGAAGGACTCCGCCCATTTTTGGCATATTTGATTTTTCCCCAGTTTATCACTTTTCTCTTCTTCAAACAAAACCGCATAACTAGAACTATCTAGTCCCATCTCCCAGTTAGAGGGGGAAATAAGGGAAGTACCAAGACCAAACAAGTATAAGACCACTAAGCTGTAAGCTAGGCACAGAGAAGGCCACCTATTCTAGCAGCCTCAAGGGAGAGGGAGGTGGATATGGGTGGTAGGATGGGAATGGAGGTGGAAGGAGGACAATTTGATACGGGAATCCCCCTGATTTTATGTTAATATGTACTTAAAATATTATTGTCAACAATATACAAAAAATAAAAAATATATATTATTAAAAAAGATGTGGTCTCTATACACAATGGAATATTACATGGCAGTCAGAAATGATATGATCACTGACTTTGCAGCAACGTGGATCGACCTAAAACATATTATGTTAAATGAAGCAAGCCAGAAGATGAAAGATAAACAGAATGATAGCACTATTCTGAAGTATATAGAATAGGCACCAGATATATAACCCAAATCCAATGATTAAATAACAGGGTGTAACAGGATAGAAACCTCAAACACTGTAATAATTACTATATACTGTGAAGTAGAGACCAAAACAAAGGGAAGAGAATCAACGCGAAGCCCAACTATACATTATATCATAAAGAAACCAGGAATAGCAGAAACAGCAGCATAGAGAGAACAGGTATGTAATTATCATTTTACGACAAAGGCCCATAATCATTTACTAGGGATCTTATACAGGAATACAGGTAAAGATTATGATGGGAAATTATTGACTCCAATGGAAACATTTCAAAACATTATGGTTGAATGCCTTAACCTTACCACATTTAAAATAACCTCTCAGTTTTTATTCCCCATAGGGTTCCTGAATACAAAGGGTGAATATCCTACGGTGGTACTTAGGTGCTGAGTCACACGAGGACCATACTCAACTTGCATCATGAAAATGTCCGGATATAACTCTTTAACATACCCATTATCTCTATATTATGCCTTCTTTTAGGTCCTGAAGGCATGACCAGCCAGACCACCAAAGCAACAACCGTGACCTATAGATGTTTACTACAAGGTCTAAGCATCGAACATGTTCAAGCAAACTAACATGCCCTTGTTCTTTTATCCTCTCTTCTCATTACTTCATATTTTTGTTTATGTTGTTGTATAATTGTTGATTTGTTTTATTCTGTTTTGTTTTCCTTTTTCTCTCTTCTCATCTCCCTCCGCTTCCACCTTCTTCTCCTCATTACCATCAATTCAATCCAGGTCAAATAGAAACCACATGGTTTCCTGCTCTATACGAAAGGAAAGAAAGCTGATATAAAGGGTGCTGTGGACAATACTGCAAAGAGTAAACACCTACATAGATAGACCTCACTAACACAATTGTTAGTACATCCAAAAGTTGATACATTAGTTTCTTTTCCTTACAAGTACTATACATACCTGTATTTCTGTACTCAGTGGATCTCTTGCCCTCCCCACCTCTGTAAATTAATATATACCAAAGCTAACTTCTATGTGTTTATATGGGGGCAGGAGCACACAAAGATAGGAATCCTCCTTAAGAGACAAACGTAAGCCACAAAAATTTCATACCTATATCCTATATAACTCCTCCCATGTACTATCCCCTCTCCCCCCTCAGAAGCCTAACTATCACTTCACACCTTAATTCAATCCTTGATATACCCACCATGTTATAACCCTTCACCCTCAGTTCTTAATCCACTAGGCATCAAGACCAACCTCCTACACCAATGAAGCAGTACCCAGTTCCCAAGTGAAGAGACACCCACTCAAGCTCACACCTTGTTCCTGGCAAGAAAATACAACCAAGACCCCGACTGACTCATGCAATGTGGCCCTCCTAATCATGTTTCCCTATTGCGGACTGTGGCTTAATACCGCATAAGCTCCAAAAGGACTCCCACTGCAAGAATTCTACCCAGAACCTCCCAGCATGTAGCACACACCTCACGAGGAATCTCAGAAGACAATGGGGAAGCCTATACTATCATCATAAGTATCGACCTATATAACACTACCTCTTATACTGTTTCTCCCCAAATGTAAAGTAAGCACCTATATCACTTTCTCCGTTTTTTTCTGTCCCCCCTCCCTTGTTCGTTTTTCCTTTTGTTTTCCTTTTTCTTTTTTGTTTTTGTTTTGTCTTGTTTTGTCCTACTTTTTGTATTTTGATTTGATTTGTTTTATGCTTCCTTCGGGTCAGAGCTGGCGGCGCTCAGAGGGTACTCCTGGCTCTGTGCTCGGAGGTTGCCCCTGGTGGGCATGGGGGACCATGTGGGTTGCCAGGATGTGAGCCACCATCCTTCTGCAGGAAGGACAGATGCCTTGCCTCCTTGCTATCCCTCCCAGTCCCACTTTATTCCTTTAATTACGTCTTCTAGTTAATCCATTTTTTTTTATTTTTGGTTTTTGGGTCACACCCGGCAGTGCTCAGGGATTACTCCTGGCTCCATGCTCAGAAATTGCTCCTGGCAGGCACGGGGTACCATATGGGGCACCGGGATTCGAACCGATGACCTTTTGCATGAAAGGCAAACGCCTTACCTTCATGCTATCTCCCGGGCCCCTAATCCATTTTTTTAAGAAACTTTTTTCTTTAGACATGTCTGAGCATATATCTTTTTAGTTTTTGTCATGGGTCTGTTTTCTTCTCTCTTCACTCCCAAATCCACCAGCAACACAATGTAGCACCACTTCTTCTTGCATAGGCATATTAAAAATAGAGGATATTTTACCTGTAAAATCAAGCTCTTTTCTACTAGGGATAGAACTTATACTGTTTTACAACACAGGGAAATCTCCCACCCTGAATGTATGCCATGGGGAACCAACCTAGACTCCAGGTAATTAGACACCAACCATCCAGCCTTGACTCCTGGATCCCAGACATGGAAACGACAGAGTTCTCCACATCAGCTCCAGGAACCAAGTCTCCTCCAGGGCATTCATAATACAGCTCTGACTCCAAGGTATTCAGCTCTAAATTGGTAACCTGACAATGAGGAAATGGGAACAACTAGATATAAGAGCAAGTCATCCTTCCACACCACCCAACAATAAGACAAAATCAGAAGACATGTCACCCTCTGATCTGTGCAAAAACCAAGATTGCTATATGCAGATGACTGGTTTTTACAACCAGGACTAAACAGTATGCATCCCAGGATCAACAACAACAGCAACCAAATGCTCTAACCTAGCTTTTGGTCTACAATCTGTTCAACAAACAATATATTCAATTCCAGAGGTCTGACTGAGACAACCGCAAGTGAAGGGCTCTTCCAGAAATATAGCGAAAGACTGTCCCAGGCTCCATCCTAGAGGAACATAATGACCAAGAACACCAACTACAGAAGATGAAGTAAAATGACACTGAAGAAGCAGAACTACTAGAACCACAAAGAAAGTCTTCATCATAAGCTCCATTCCTTGAGCTGCAGAGTGACCATGATCTCTAGATACAGAGGACTGATTTTACCATCCATGACGAAGCAGAAGTCTTCCACACATCACGAAAGCACTGAGGAGAGTAAAGGATCATGCAAGGAGTCTATAGTTAACCTCATGACAGTATATACTTCATGGATGAAGAAACCCTGTGTCTCCTAGGCCAAGGGAATTTCCTCTATAATATCCCCAATAATTACTGTGCCGATGCGGGGGGGGGGAGGTAAAAAAGGCACAAAATTATCATTTTTCCACATATATATTTATTTATTGATTGCTTTTTTTTGACGTCTTTATTTTGATATAGATATTGAAGTGGATGACTCCTTTTCTATTTTTATATTATTTTACCTTATCTTTTTCCTTCTTTTTGCACTCTAGCATGATTTGAATTCAGAACTGAGACTAATGTGTGGTGCTTCTCTTTATTGCTGCAGGGCACACTGGATATCTAATTTGACATTTATTTTTGTATTGTTATGGCGTTTCAATTACCTTTTTCATGTCCTCTCTCAAACTGAGGCAGATAGCCACTAGAAGAAGGACTCCACCAATTGTCAGCACATTTTAAATTAATTAATTAATTTTTATTACTTTTATTTTTATTATTTTTTGCTTAATCTTTTCCCCATTCTATTGCCTTTCTCTCCCTCAAACAAAACCACATAACTCGATTTATCTAACTTAGCCTCTCAAATAGAGGGAGAAACAAGGGAGGGCACCAGGACCAAACAGATGTATGATCACTGATATTAAGCTAGACAAAGAGGGGATCACCTACTCTAGCAGCCTGGGGGGTTATGGGTTGCAGAAAGGGAATGGGGAAGGGGGAGGACAAATTTGGTGGTGGGTTTCCCATGATTCAATGTTAATATGTACCTAAAATACTAATGTGAAAGATATGTAAGCTACTATGATCGAAAAAAAAAAAAAAAAGACCAGTGATTCAAGCACAGTGCTTTAGAAAATACTGGAGTAAATTCTAACTTAATATCAAGCAACCATTTCATAATTAGCAATACCAGATACACATGGACATAAAACTTGGTGGATGATCTCTTTTCTACTTTGTTTTCTTGAAAGTTTTCACATTTTGCATTGTTAACTAGCACTTAGCATTTCCTGACTCACAGAACTCAGTAATTCACGGGTTCGTGAGGGGGTCCCAGCCTGAAAAATAAAGAGAGAGAAACAGGACCGAAGACAAAGGGTTTTCTGATCAAGGGTCAAGTTTATTGAAGCAGATGATCATTATATATTCTGGCAGAGCACGGGGAGAGGGGAAATAAAGAATAGCCTTTGTATTACAGGTGACTTCATTTAAAGGTACAATTTCATATTTTCTAAAGAACATTTTGTGGTCAACTTAGACAGGTCAACTTAGACAGGTCAAACCTGTAACATTTGTGTACATCCTATTCCTACATTCTGTAGTCAACATCTGTTTCTCATAACTTCATAACTTTTGACAGGACAATGTGCTGTTTCCATACTTAATTTCTATAGATACATTCAACTGTCACAAGTTCTCAGAACTTGTAGATCTCAGAACTATTGTAGATCTGTGCTGTTTCCTGTGGCATTGGAATTTGGTAAATGCCTTTTGTAAGAGGTTAGGCTCGTATGAATGCCATACGAAAGAAAAGTTCATGCTATGGGAAAGGAAAGCAAGCCATACAGACTCCATCTTGAGTCTGCCCCTGACATTAGCATGCTGTCATCTCTGTGATCATACATTTAGACAAATTCTTTCTGATTATTTTTGTATTCTGATCCTCAAATTTCTATCAGTATTCTTGTTCGAAGATAACAGATACCATATTAGAAATGTTAAGACAAGCTAGTCTAGTCCACATAATCTGAAAGAAAAGATGATGGTAGGTTAAACATTTGCCACAAATTAATTATACCTGTGCTGTCTTTATTGACTCTTACCACCTTCACCTACAAGTCACTATTGTCCTGTAAAAATTAAATGTTAGGAGCCAAAGAGATAATACAGTGGGTAGGCATTTGCCTTGCTCACAACAGACTCAATTTAGATTCCCAACACTATATGGTTCGGCAAGCTTGCTAGAAGTGGTCACTGAGAGCAGAGCTTGAAATAAATCCTGAGTATAGTTTGGTATCACCCAATATCAAATAGAAGAAAAAGGAGAAGGAGGAAGCAAAGGAGGAGAAGAAAGAAGAAGAGAAGAACAAAAAACTATTTAAGTGCTAAATGCAATTTAAAAATATTACATGTGCAAAATGGCATAATTCAGATACCAACCAAAATATTAATATTTGATCAGAGAGAATGTTCATGTACATGCTTCTCATGTTGGGGGTGGGGACTGGATTTTAATTCCAATTCCCAGCACCAAAGTCTCCTGGAGTAAGATCAAGATTGATCTCTGTGTACCATGTCCCTGAACCTTTTTGAGTGTAATGCCAAGACAAAACAAAAAGTCGGGGGGGGGTACATGAGGGGAATATGGTATACATGCTGGGAACAGGGGTGGAGGGAAGACACAATTGGTGGTGTGAATGCCCCTGATTCAATGTCGATATGTACCTAAAATATTACTGTGAAAGATTTGTAATTCACTTTGGTCACAATAAAAGTTTAAAAAAGGAATAATATTGGGTTAATGATATAGATTCTAGCAACATTTGATTGTAAAAAGGAATAGAAATTTAGAACTGTGTAAAAATCCATTCTTGGGATTAGAGATAGTACAGCAGGCAGGGTGCTCGCTTTGCAATACAGTAGTCCTAGGTTTGAAACCTGGCATATCTAGTATTGCCCCCTGAGACAGCCAGTAGTAATTCCTGAGTACTGCCAGCTGTGTTTCAGAAATAAACAAGTAGCAAAAACAAACAAGAACCATTCTGCTTTACTTTAAGAAACTTTCTGTTTTTTTTTTTAATTCGTGTAAATGTTATTAAATTATAATAAACGTTAGGCAATTATAAGTGCTATAACTTCTACTTGCCTACATAGATAAATTTTAAAAAGTGATTTTAGTCATGAATCAGAATCCAAATTAAGAAATGGATAATTGACTGCCCTATGGGACACCTTTTCAGTCTATTTCTAGCCACTAATTTCCACAGGTCAATAAAACTATTACCCTAAATAACTCAATTTATTTCCCCACTGTATGTAAATAACAAATATAGCAGAAATTATTTTGAATATAATTTTTCTGTCAGTATTGCTTTTGTGTTTTATTAGCCTGAAAGAATACATATTCCATGAATTAGTATATATATGTACATGTGACCAATAAAACAGTCAATAAAGTTATGCTAAAATTGTTAAGAAATATTATTTATAATTGTTTTCAAATAAATTTAATTATATCAAAGGTAAAATTTATATAATGAAAGGCTGTATGTTAGAAGGAAAATAGCATGCAGATACTGAGATCTCACAATACAATATTGAATAATAGTGTTAATTTTCTCCTAATCCACAAGACAAGTAATTGGGAATTTGGGAGTAATTATAATTTTAATTTACATAAAATCAATTTTTAAAAGAATTATACATAATTTTATTATATATTATATGATCCAGGACCATATTCTCATATACTCTGATAATGAATTTCAAAGATACAAACAAGTACCTTGTAGACACCAAAAGCATAAAAATTATAATTTAAAATAGTCATTATTATATTGTGTTTTCTTTAGTATACAGATAATGATAGATATAGAAGGAAAAAGAGGAGCAAGAGAATTATTATTCTAATGATTAATAAACATTATTTTATGAGGTAAATATACTTTAGAAAAAAAATGATAACTTTCTATATAAAATATTTTCAATACAAAATTCAAATTTTAAGTACATCCTAATGTCATACAAGGTTCATTCATACAAATATCTCAGCCATAATAATATTATACTTATATTACATCATGCTTTCTGTGCATGGAATTGAAGACAAACATCAGTCTTGCTTTCTTTCTTTCTTTTTTTTTTTTTTTTTGGTTTTTGGGTCACACCCGGCAGCACTCAGGGGTTACTCCTGGCTCTATGCTCAGAAATCGCTCCTGGCAGGCTCAGGGTACCATGTGAGTTGCCGGGATTCGAACCACCGTCCTTCAGCATGCAAGGCAAATATCTTACTTCCATGCTATCTCTCCTTCCCCTAGTTTTGCTTTCTTAATTTTTAAAAGAGTGAGATTAAAACTTTATCCTAAAATTTTAATTAGCTACTTTGAAGACTTTTGTTGTTGCTGTTTGTGTTATTTTTGTTTGTTTGTTTGTTTTAGGGCCACACCCGGTGATGCTCAGGGGCTACTCCTGGCTATTTGCTCAGAAATCGTTCGTGGCTCAGGGAACAAGATGGGATGCTGGGGATCGAACCAACTTCCATACTAGGTGAGTTGTGTACTAGGCAAACGCCTTACTGCTGCGTCACCATCTGGCCCCTACTTTGAGGATATCTTACGAATAATGCAATACTTTATTTTTATACATGATCATCTTGCTTGAAGTGATGCAAAAAATAGAAATTCGGGAGAAAAAGAGTGAGATCGCCTAAAGATTTTGGATTCATTTTTGGGTGGTGGAGAGAATTAAGCCACTCTCTGCGATGCTCCGGAATTACTCCTGGCTCTTCAAACAGAATTCTTCCTGGCAGTTCTCTTGAGACCATATGGGATGGATAACAAGGATCAAACTCTAGTTGGTTACCAGAATTTCATGATGTACCACCACTTTCACCCTATTTGGGGTTCTTATTGCCCCAGATCTAGAATATGACTGTTTAATTTCTGTTTTAAACTGTGACTCCTTTCTCCATCACTTCCACCAAACTATTTCTAAAATGAGTCTTCAGCTTCATATAAAGTGTAGCAGAAAAATGGCCAAATTGAACAGTTGTATTATAAATAGCATAGTTGATGGGACCAGGCCAGAGAAATATCGCAAATACAAGTGCACATGCCTCCTATGTGTAAGACTCACTGCAGTCTTTGTAGCATTACTACATGTGTGCTATTCTGTCCCTGAATTCTGCTGCTTGCAATCCTTATTTTTTTTAAACCTCCTTTTATTCCAAGTGTTTTTATAAAGCTTTTTCTAAAAACCTTGCTTAGATTTTTCTACTATAGCCAATGATTACAAAATAGATATTTATTTATATTAGTTTTGGATAACAGGAATAAAAACACGCAACAATGTAACAATAATTCTTCAAAACAATGGTGACATTTCCTTCTGTTAGTTTTTCTTGGGGTCACACTTAGTTTTTGTTTAGGGTTTACTCCAGATTCTGCACACAGTGATCACTCCTGGAGGCCTCCAGGGCCATATGGGGTGCTAGAGATTGAACCCCAGATCAGCTGCACCCAAGGTGTAGCCACTGTACTACTGCTCTGGCCCCAGTTGGAATTTCATTGAAATAAGAAGCTTTGGTCATACACAGTAAACAATATTTTAGGTAATAGTTATCTTTAAAACACTTCAATTAAACTTTAAAACTACAAAGAAGAAATTTTGACAATAAGTACAAATGCTGTTATTTACATAAAGTTCAAAGTCCCAAGCATCTTACAAATAATGGATATATAAATACACATATATTTATATATATAAATAACTCCATTCATAAGAAGAGATATTTTATATTAATCTATAAAATTAAAATAAAAATATAGTCAATGGAAATGCCTTTTCCGTTTGAAGAAAAATATATTTATTTATTTTGGTTTTTTTGGGTCACACCCGGCAGTGCTCAGAGGTTACTCCTGGCTCCATGCTCAGAAATTGCTCCTGGCGGGCACGGGGGACCATATGGGGCACCGGGATTTGAACCTATGACCTTTTTGCATGAAAGGCCTTACCTTCATGCTATCTCCCGGGCCCCAATAGTTATTTGTAAAGTACACCCTGATCAAATGTTTCTCTTAGGTTAATAATCAGTAATATGCATACTATGAATAAAAAAGTGGAAAAATGCTGACACAAGGGATGCATGGTCCAGAAATGTCTTGAAAGTGAAAGTCACAAATATCCTCAAATAAATGCTAATAAAAAGCTCTAGGCTCAAAACTCTACTTATTCAATTGTAAATGGCATTTTGACAAAGCAATTTTTGTGCTTATAATTCTCTCTCAAAATGGAGCAGCAAATAACAAAATAAAAATCAAAGACCAAAATTTTAAAATAAGGAGAAAAAAGTGAGAACTATTCAAATGCTTTAGGTTTTATCTCCCAGTAAAATATGATTTTCGATTTTTTTCTGAGTTAAATTTTTCACCTCTCTACCTCCTTTCCCCTTCTTCCTTCCCTTTTCTCTTCCCTTCCTGCTGTCTTTCCTTCTCTCATTTCTTCTTTCTTTTCTCATTTACCAGTTCGCCTTCATTAGCATCATCATGTAATAAACGTAGCTTTCTCAACTTTATCTATGTGCATTTTTTGGGGTAGTATTAGGGCCACACCCTGTGTTACTTAGATCCTATTTCAAGCTCTGCACTCAGATTCTTAAGATTCAGGGGACAATATGTTTTGAAGAGAATGGTTCCCTGACCCACTATGTGCAAGGTAAACACCCTATCCCCTGCAAAACCTTCCAACCCTCATGTGTGCATATTATTAAGTTAGCATAAATAAATTAAAATTTCAACCTTAGATGAGAATAACAGTTTGCTAAATAAACAAATGTTTATTTAAAAATTATAAAAGGGAATCTGAGACATAGTAGTGAGAGTAAAAGAAAACTAGTTGCTATGTAAGCTAGAGTGTTGTGATTAATCAGTAAGTTATAAAGTTGTTAAATGCTTTGGTAAATATTTTAGGATATAGTATTGGCATAACACAAAGAAATCACATGCCAATATTCCCTAAGAATGTTGAGAAAATAAGATAAAAAGGTCACAATTTGACTATTTAAAAGGTGGAAAATCAAACCAAGTTGAATATAAACAAAAAAAAAGTAGTTTTACAAACCTAGTATACATATAACACTAGAGGTCGCTATAACATTTTAGGGACTGTAATTCATAAACTGAACTAGTTAAGCAAATACCTCATTAAATATTATTTTGTATTCTTTTTTAAAGTTCTTTGACTTCAAACTACCTAAAATAGTGAATGGTTAATGAAAACAATACAGTTTTGAAAGGACACAGCTTCCTTTAAAACTTTAAAATATGTGATAATGAAGAAATCTGTAATTTAGACACATTTTGTTTTAGGTAATTTCAGGTGAGTAGCATTGGGGAAAGCACACAATAACACAGAGTCTTGTATTCTAAACATTTATTCCAATTTAAATTAGATGCAAATAATCATACAACTGTTGTGTATGTAAACATTTCCGTGGGATTATTATGTTATTGATCCTACCCTGATCGGTGATTGTTCACTACCCTAGTGTGTGACCTGACATTCTGCTCCCACCCTCGGTGGTATCTGATTCTGCTCCCACCCTCGGGTGGTACCTGATTCTTGTGTATAAAAGCAAGGGTCTGTGGAAGGCATGGCTTTATTCTGGTGCTGATTCTGGGGCGTTTGGCTTCAGCCTTATCCACGGAATAAAGCTGATATCTTCAGAAGCCTGACTGCTTGTTAACTTTATACCTACCGCATTCACCTCAGAACCATTTGGCTGAACAGGGTGGCAGACCCGTGGTGCGAGCTGGAGGAGAAAGACCTCATCCTCCATCCCTCCATCAGTCAGCCCCATGAAGGGCTGTATTGCAGCATACAACCTCAAGCAAAAGCTGAGGAAACTTTTGGTGAATTCGTAAGTTGACCTTCACGGCCAGAGAAATAATAGCAGTTGGTTTAGAACTCTGATGAATACATCCTACCCAGATTCTACTTTCAGCACCAAATATGGTTCCCTGATCACTGACAGGAATGATCACTGAGCACAGATTAAGTAAACTCAGAGCACTTCAGGATATAATGCAGAAAACAAAACAAAAAAAAGCAACAACAACAAAACCCCAAAAAATAGTAAC
Source organism: Crocidura indochinensis (assembly GCA_004027635.1). Classification (NCBI taxonomy): domain Eukaryota; kingdom Metazoa; phylum Chordata; class Mammalia; order Eulipotyphla; family Soricidae; genus Crocidura; species Crocidura indochinensis. The sequence continues at coordinate 39,161 of PVKC010001268.1, read as the reverse complement.
AGAAAAAATTAACGTTTAAACTTAGTGAAAATTACCAAGCTGGGGGCCAGAGCAATACACAGCAGTAGGACGTTTACCTTGCACGAGGCAGGTCCAGGATGAACCTCATTTTGATCCCCAGTGTCCCCTTTGGTACCCCAAACCAGGAGTGATTTCTGAGCACATAGCCAGGAGTAACTCCTGAGCATCACACGGCGTGGCCCAAAAAGCCAAAAAAAAAAAAAAAGAAATAGAAAAAGAAAATTACTAATTTGGTCTCTACTTTTAAATAGATTTAATTATTCTTATTTATTTATCTACTAGTGGGATAACACCCACAATAATCAGGGCTTAGTTCTGGCTCTGCACACTGCTACCACCCCTAGCAGTGCTAAGGGGACAATATGGGGTTTAGGGGTTGAAACCAGGAGAGTTTTGTATAAGGCAAGCACTTTACCTGCAATAGTATTGCTCTTACGCCTAACTATATCTAACTAATGGGTCAGAAAAGTAGGTCAATGAGCTGAATACATACTTTATATGTAGAAACCCAGGTTAATTTTCCTGTACCAGGACTGCCAGTAAAAACTCCTGAGTAAAGCCTAAATTCACCCCTTGGAAACACCAGTTGTGATCTCAACTATTTTTATTGAATTATTCTATATGTTGTTTTTTAATTTGCTGAAGAATAACTAATTAGGTCAATTGTTAGCAATCATGATTTGAATTTGGATTTTGAGGTTACACCTGGTACTCAGAGTTACTTCCTGTGAAAGTGAAAAACTAAGTGGTGACAGCATACTAGGGGTTACTGTATGTAGAACTTTGTTCTAGTCCTTTGGTCTGTCAAGCAATTTTCCATTTTAATAAAAATGTCTTGATAATATAGTAAAAGACAGAAGAGTAATGAAAAATAAAATTAAGCCTACTGGATATTAATGGATTAATTAACACTAACTGTAATTATAGGAAGTGACAAGTATGTTTTTGCTATTTTGTTTGTTAGCTTTAATTTTTATTGATTAATATGTATTGAATTGTTTAAAACAAAAAATAATGTACATACTTAGTAACTATACTCATAGGCTAGCAAGTATAAAAGAGTAATGAAGATAGTGCACATTGAGTTCATGGCCATCATCAAATTTCTCTTTATTGTAGACATAGATAATTTCAAATAATCATTCCATTTTAGTGCAATCTTACCATATAGATAAATATATTTTTTTAAAAAGTTATTTTCTATATAATAAGTTATTCTTTATGTTGGATTTTTTAATTAAATAATTTTTATTTTGACCAAAGTGGATTACAAATCTTTCACAGTAATATTTTAGGTACATAGTGACATTGAATCAGGGGCATTCCTAACACCACTGTTGTCCTCCCTCCACCCCTGTTCCCAGCATGCATCCCATATCCCCTCTTTTGACCCCCAAAATGCTAGTATAAGTCATCCTCTCTGTGTCTAGCTTTGGTATGCAAGTATGATCATTTCTTATTTCTACTCAATGTTCATACAACTGTTTGGTCTTGATACCCTCCATTATTTCCCTCTCAATTTGTGAGGCAGAACAAGATGGTTCAAGTTATGTAGTTCTGTGTGGAGAAGGAAAAAAGAAAGATAAAAAGTGGGAATAAACTTCAAACAAGAAAGAAATGGGAGGAGTCCTTTAGAGGCTAATAAAAATCAATTTAAGAAAAAAAGGGAAAAAAGGAAGAAAAACATAAAAAAAATCACACCAAAAAATCAAACAAAAGAACCCAAAAAGCACCACAGCAATAAAGACAACAACCAAACAATGAGCAAAATTCTGAAAAAAACACACACACACAAAAGAAAAAATACAACAATAGCAAAAACAACAATAATAACAAAAATTAATTTGTTCTTTTATTTTGCATAGACACAGTATATATTGGGGAGATTAGAAAGGAAATTCTCTTGGCGAGCGTTTCCCCACCCTTGAAGCATACTGTCATGGAATAACTATAGACTCCGTACATGCTCTTTTTCTCTCCCCTAGGTCCTTTTGTGCTGTCTGGAAACTTTTCGTTCAGTCGTGGATGATAAAATGAAACCTCTATAACTAGAGCTCTCAGTATTTGCACAGGTCATAGGATGGAGACTAGAACGAAATCTTTATATTTCTAGAAGTTCTGTTCCTAATTCTACATTTATATTGCATTGATATATTTGAAAAATATCTTTGTGTTTGTTTTATGTTTGATTTTTTAAATATATCAATGCAATGTAAATGTAGAATTAGAATTTTAAATAAGTTTTATGTGTAGCTCGTTGTGATGTTCTGTTTCAAAAATAATATAGACATGAGAACTGTCTTGCCACTTAGTTGCCCCACAATTAACTTAGATCTTAGTGACATTAATTAAGAAACATTGTTGAACTATCTTAAGTATTACAATATGTCACTTATGAATAAATCTGGGTATCTTATCATATTACATGTGTATTAATTAATTTATGTAATCCTAATTGTTAGTGTAATTCACATCAAATGGTAATGAACAAGTTGAATTGCTAAAGAGAATCTTAGCTTTATACTGTTAAATTTTAATATAAGATATCTGAATCATGCCTGTTCTATGGCTCCACTTCCACAAATAGGTTTTTTTTTTCTTTTTTGGGTCACACACTTGCTATGCTCAGGAATTGCTCCTGGTTCTGCACTCAGAAATCGCCTCTGGAGGGCAAGGGAATTTGAACCACTGTCCTTCTGTTGGGCCGGAGAGATGGCATTAGGGGTATGGTGTCTGCCTTGCAAGTGCTAGCCTAGGATGGACCATGGTTCGACACTTTCAGTGTCCCATATGGTCCCCCAAGCCAGGGGTGATTTCTGAGAGCATAGCCAGGAGTAGCACCTGAGCATCAATGGGTGTGGCCCAAAATCGAACTAAAACTAAACAACAACAATAAAAGAATTATTCCACTTGTAGCAAAAATATGCCCAAATAAAACTATTTTTGAGAAGTTATTAGAATTAATATAATATTAATAATATTCTCATGAGAAATCAGAAAAGGCTATTGACACAGTTTCTCCATCAAATGAAAGTTAGACTTCATAGAATATTAACATACCTAATGTGGAAAAAAATTATTACATATGCATGCTAGAAGATTGTTTGATTTATGTTTGGACAACATCACTGATTTAGAGAGTATAAATTATACTTTGCCATAAGAGTTACTCACTAGTAAGAACACAATGCTCTTAGAATTTTTTTACTTGCCCCTGAATTCAGTGCTACTCATATATATGTTTAATATACTTCATGTTTGTTTCGGACACCATAATTTACATTATGAATTATTACATTAGTTCTTAACAATATATGTATATTTATAAACTATATTTTATTCTTTCTTATATCTTCATCTTTTAACATAATATATTTTAAGTATATTAACTTTGTTATGCTATTTATGATACAACATGTAAAGAGCCGCCTATATCCTCTACAAAAACAAAGCATTTCTTCCTGAGTTTTTGCAAGAAATCACCCTTGCTACTAATTTGATTTTAGACTTCTATTCTAAAATAATTTGTACTGACAGTGTACAAATAAAGTGATTATTGGCACTATAATTGTAGATTTGGAATGACAGCATACATATGTTGTAAAATTTTACCAGGAGATTGATAAAGGGGAAAGGAATAAAGAGATACTGAGGCTTCACTTACAAATTTTTGTTTGTTTTCTGCATCATATCCTGAAGAAGTCTCTGCTTATGTTAATCTTGCTAGATAGCCTGGAGAATGATCATTGGACAAAGACCCTGGAGTAGCCGTGGGCCCAAACAAAAAAATAAATATGACTTTTGAGAAAACAAGCCCTAAAGATTTATGAAAAAGGGCATAACATTGGGAGTAACAGATTCAAGCTTGGTATCTAGTTCGAAGGCCAGAGAGATACTTAATAATACTCATAATTTAGACACAGCTGCCCTCAGTAGTCTGGATACCTAAGAACTACAGCCACCAAAACTTTTTTCTTGAGACAAGAAAAGAAGCCCTTAAGTTGACAATGGCGTACCCTTGTTTCCAGTGTCACCTGGTGTTCTTTAGATCACTTCCTGGAGATGAAAGTGGCCTCATAGGTCAGCTTGCAAATGATGTTTAAAATCCTGCAACTGCAATTCACAGCATCAAATATTGTTACGGAGGAGGACAGTCCCAAGAGTGAACAATTCACTCGGAGACCCAAGGCAGAAAAGTGACAGATTTGATTAATTAAAAGGAAAGAGAAGAAATGTGGATGCTCTTGGAGATATTTGGAGATGTTTGACTCCAGTAGTGAGGGATAACTATACTATGCATGTTGTGTGAGAGTTTACTTGCCTATTTTCTTTGTCCTGATATCTGGTATTCCCAATCCTTCCTATTGCTCAATTGCTGCCCAGGTGGAAATAGCCTCCTTCTCAGGAAGAGAGACCCATCATTAGGTAACCACTTCTGTGCCCAGAATCGCCATTTCTAAGGAACCCAGTTTGTTTGCTTTGCATCCTGAGCTTTGAGATCCTACACTCCAGGATGCTTTGGCTCTGTTTGAACAGTTTGACTACCTGAATCTGAGTTTTAGCTTTGAGTGATCTCTGCATTGCCCTTTGTTCCCTGCTCATATTTGACTATGGAAATGGTATTTTTAATAGCTACAAGCAAAAATGGAATATGGGTCCTCATTAAGAAATCCCTAAAATACGTATCATGGATAAATTACTATACCACTTTTAATATTCCCATTTGCCAGTAAAAATGGTTAAATGAGCAAATGGAGAATCTCATTTTATCCAACATCTGAGGGCAGATAAATAAACTACCCAATGGTTCATAACACATAAATCTTTCTTGGTAAATTTTCCCTAAATGTAATAAAAATATTGACATATCAGCCTAACTAGTATTTGGCAGGACAAAATCTAGCAAGTCATTAGACTCTGTATTAAGTATTTTGATTAGCTATACTTTGCAACTTTGCGGGTTTTTCCATCCCCCACTCTCACTCTCTCTCTCATTATATACATATGATTATTTGTAAACTTTCATATATCACTTATTCTGAATTTTTTTTTTGGTTTTCGGGACCACACCCATTTGATGCTTAGGGATTACTCCTGGCTAAGGGCTCAGAAATTGCTCCTGGATTGGGGGGACTATATGAGACACTGGGGGATCGAACCACGGTCTTTTCTTGGCTAGCACTTACCTCTAGTGCCACCTTAGCGGCCCCATTATTCTGAAAATTTATTTTTGCAAATGGAGGCATTGTCATACAGTTTTATGAAATTATGGTGCATTTAAGTTACTATTTTAAAAAGAAACCAAATGAAGAAGAGGAAAAATGCAGATTTTATTGTAGCAACGAGTTTTCACAATTAGCATATCTTAGAATGAGAAGTTTTTAAAAGCAGATTGCTTGTTATGGATTTCATTGTGTATGATTTAGCATGACTATGTCCAGGTGCATGAATTTGTACTTGCATTAGGTAATAAGAAAATTCTGTTGCAGTGAAAGCTCTGAAGTCTAAATAGTAGTTTGAAAGATTTCCCAGTCTTAAAGGCATACTGGTCGGAATGTAAGATATTAAAAGTGATTATTGCTAAATGAGCTCATAGATTTAGTTTTGTAGCAAAATGACCTGAGTTATTTCCTCTCAAAGTTGTCCTCATGGATTATGCAAAAAAAATCAGTCTTTTGTTATTTTGATGAATTTGACTGTTATTTTCAAGGTTTCTTTGTTTTATTGTTGTTTTATTTTTTGTCTGCACCCAGAATTGTTCAGGCATTACTTCTGATTCTATGCTGAATATTAATCCTCACAGGGCTCACAGGTAACAAATGGGATGCCTGGTATTAAAAAAAGGTTGGATACATGGCAAGCACCCTATCTGCTGTACTATCACTCAAACAATAAAAAACATTGATTGTTATTTTCAATGTCAATATCTTCTCCTTGAAACTGCCATATCTGTCAACTAATTTAACTCTAACACTTCTTATGTATCTTTGCTTCCTGTTTGCTCCACTTCACCAATGTTTCTAAAAGTATTTTATAAGAATTTTAGAATAAAACTTTATGTAAACTTAATAATGGTTTTGTTATGATTTTAAGACAAAGATTTTAAGATAACTTCGAGAGAAGTTAACATAGGTTTGAAACACATTTAAACTATTCCTTTAGCTTTTTCTATAGTTATATTTTTTACTATCACTACACCATTGATAGGAAATTGTGTTCAAATAATTCCTTACAGAAATTTTTTAATGAATTTGTCATAAATTAAAGATGAAAATTTAGACATGTTAGTTAGCATAGCATATGAAACACTAATTAAGAGGTCCTTTTAACTTTCTTGTATGGTTTTATATTCTCCTGTCAAATATCTACTATCTAGGAACCAGAAAGAGAGTACAGCAAGTAGGGTTTTTTCCTTTCATGAAGTGATCTGGATTCCATTATCTGCAGCCCAAATGCCACCACCCCAAATGCTACCACCCCCAGAGTACACAAGGAGTAATCCCTGAATAATACCTGAGTAATACCCGAGTAGAGCAATTCAATCTTGAGCATAGCCATATGAGACACATAAAAAGAAAGAGAGAGAAAGAAATAAAGAAAGAAAGAAAGAAAGAAAAAGAGAAAGAAGGAAAGAAAGAAAGAAAACAGAAAGAAAAGAGAGAAAGAAAGAAGAAAAGGGAAAGAGAGAAGGAAGGAAAGGAAAATAAATAAGGAAAGAAAGAAAAAGAATAAAGAAGAAAAAGTAACAGGAAAGAAAGAGAAAAGAGAAAAAGAAATAAAAGCAAAAGAGAAAGAAAGGAAGAAAAGAAAAAGAGAATGAAAGTGAGAAAGAAAAGAGAGAAAGATTTTAAATCAGGCCTCTATCTTCAAAGCACTCAGTACAATGGAAGATGTACATGAAATGATTCACATAAACTAAAGAGGGTGGAAACATTTCACAAGTTCCAACACATAAACATTCTGCTCCTAAAATCTGCAGCTCAATGAGAAATCCAAAAACACAAAAGGGCTTTTTTTTGGGGGTGAGACCCAGGGTATTCATTAGGGAAAATCAAACCACACAAGAGTGGGGAGATTAAATGATCTAAACACCATTCCAAGGCTCTACAGTCAAAGATCTTTCCAACCAATGAGTAGCAAGGCGAATACTAAGTTGGATAGCACCTCATTAATTCCACAAAGAGAAAGAGAAGAAAGAAAAGAAGAGAGAAAAAGAAAGAAAAAAGAAAGGAAGGGAGGGAGGAAGAAAGAGAGAGAAAGAAAGGAAGAGAGAAAGAAAGAATGAATGAATGAAAGAAAAGATAGAAAGAAAGAAAAAAGAAAGAAGAGAGAAGAGAAAGATGGAAAGAAAGAAAGAAAGAAAGAAAGAAGAAGGAAAGAAAACAGAAAGAAAGAAAGAAAGAAAGAAAGAAAGAAAGAAAGAAAGAAAGAAAGAAGAAAGAAAAGGGGGAAGGAAGAAAGGAAGGAAGTATGGTAGGCAGGCAGGAAGGAAAGGACAGAAGAAAAGAGGAAAGAAGGAAGGAAAGCAGGAAGGAAGGAAGGAGGGAAGGAAGGAAAGGAGGACCACACCCAGTTGTGTTTAGAGGTACTTCTGGCTCTGCACTCAGAAATCACTCCTGGCAGTCTCAGGGGACCATATGGTATGCCGGTGATCAAACCCAGTACCATCCAAGGTTTGCTGCTTGTAAGGCAAACACCCTACCACTGTGCTACCTCTCCAGCCCCATAAAACTTAGTTATCTTTTCATAAACTTTTCATAAAAGTTAAATGTGATCATATATGTAATGAGCAATTTATGCTAATTATTTGCAAAAATAATTTAATTTGATGTATTAAGTAATATAAACATAATATATAATTATAAAGATAAATTATAAGGGGCCCGGGAGATAGCATGGAGGTAAGGCGTTTGCCTTTCATGCAAAAGGTCATCGGTTCGAATCCCGGTGCCCCATATGGTCCCCCGTGCCTGCCAGGGGCAATTTCTGAGCATGGGGCCAGGAGTAACCCCTGAGCGATGCCAGGTGTGACCCAAAAACCAAAAAAAAAAGATAAATTATAAAAAGCATATACACAGAAATATAAATAATATAAATATTTTCTGTCATTTTTCTTATTTTTTTCTTATTTTTTATTTGTTTTTGTGCCATACACTGTGGTTCTTTGGTTTTACTCCTGGCTCTGAGCACAGAAATCACATTTGGAAGCTTCGGGTACCATATGGGAAGCCAGGGATCAAACCATGCTAGACAGCACGCAAGGCAAATGCCCCACCCAGTGTACTATTGCTCAGGCCCCTTCCTAAAATTTTCCTTTCAAAACCAGATCTCAAACACTTTCTTCTTTCTTTATGCAGTACCAGAAATTTAACCCAGAGTCTAAAACAATAATGTATTACTGTGTTATCACCAGCCTAACAATATGAATCATGCGATATCTATAATCATATTATAATATTAGATAGTAGGTAATTACATCTAGATCTACTATAATATATAAACACAACTTTTAAGGAGCTAGTCAGCAAAATTATCTTACCACATTTAAAATCACACATTTTTGACATCTTAATGTAAATAATTATGTTCACATGTATGTATATATATCTACCTGCATATATACTATTTAGAACATGTGTAATAACTTAAAAGTTCATAAGAATAACTGTCTAAACTGCAAATTAGCCTGTAAATGTGGGGCAAAAATGCACTGGTGGTGGGATTGGCCCTAATTCATTGTATGTCTGAAACCAGTTCTTGTAAATCACAAGAAGGGTTTCAATAAATTAAAAAAAACATAAAATTAAAATAAAGAATATATGCAATATGTATCTCCCAATATTAATATAATACACAGGTGAACATTGTGATACATTTGGCAAGAATGTACTCTGTTGGATATTCTTTAACATAAAGATATATTAAATAATTATGCCGTACTAGATAAATATATGGAAGCACAAATATGCAATAGTCTATGTCAAAACCAGATCTCAAAAAACGTGATTAGCTATGCTACTTATTATACAGACAACTAAACTGGCCTTTTCACAGAGCTATTTATGTCCACTAGAGCCTAAGTGACTGCTAACACAATTGATTTTTATCACTCAGTTACAATAAAGCAAAAGCCACTTTGTTGTTTATTTCACATATATCTTCTTAATAGTTTGAACTAACCTTACAGTGATATAAATTTGTGTATCAAAAATATTGTACTAAAATTAATTAAACTACTCAGCCTTATGGTGTCTTTAAATCAGTGGCTGTTTTAAGCGTATGGATTAGTAAACTTGCTTTGTAGTATCAGTCTTTTTTATTCTCCTTCATCTCTCTCCTCTTTTCTCCCTTTACTTTCACCTATTTTCTTCCCTTTTTCCTTTCCTCCTCAATTTTCTATCTTGTTCTTTTTTATTACATCTCAGTGAGATGGGAAATATAAGTATTAGCATTACAAGGTAAAGCATTTTATTTTTATACTGTTAATTCCATGCTAAAATATTTATAACCATCTCCCAATGATTATAAATTCTAAGTATAAACAACCTCTAATCTAAAAATAAGAATGGATGACCAAATAAAAATTCAACTCAATTTATGCCTACATTCTTAAAAAAAATCAAATAGTTTCCTATACATTTGTTGTACAAAATATAAGACCATTTACTATTACATTCATTCAATCAACATGAGTCATTTCTGAATACGTCCATCATAAACATATGTTTGACCCCTGAAAAGCACCACAGAAAACTATTTGACCACTACGCATTACAACAACGAAGGGGAAAAAGAAAGAAAGCAGAAGAGAAAAGAAAGGAGAAATAGAAAGGAAAGGGAAAGAATAGAGAAGGAAAAAAGAGTAGGGGACTGGAAAATTAATGAACATATTTAACTTTTACATTAAAGACTAACACAATTTGAGATGGAGGTAGAAAAAAAATAATAATGGCAATCAGTGAAATAATATTCAAAAAAATTCTAATGAGACTAAAACTTGAAATGGAAACTAATAGATTAAATAAAATATCTGTATCAGAATATCAAGGGAATTTCTTCAACTTGGTAAGGGTTTCATTTTAATTTCCTAGCAAAGCAATAGCAGTATTTCAAATAGAGAAGTGATATAATGTTATTTAAGATTATTTTTCATTTAAATTAGTTCCAGCTGCTATAAAATTAGAATAGATTAGGAATCTATTACAATCCATTCTAATATAAATGAATGAGAGGACTAGAAGGTAAATTGAAGCAATGATAAACAGTGGAATTCAGTTAAAAGCATTCAGAAAATACATGATAATGCACAGTAGGTTAATAAACAAAATATTTTCACTTTAACACTCAAAACACAAATACTAGAAAAGTATAGTTAAAAACTGCATATAGTTCAAAAACATATTTATAATGATGTGCATAACTCAAATATCTGGGTAATGTTATAGTAAATTTATATAATTATGTGTAACTATAAACGTATAGACTATGAAAGTATTATATGATCAAAATTACATACAAAACATGCAATATTGGGCCGGAGTGATAGCATTGCAGGTAGGGCATTTGCCTTGCACGTGGCAACCCAGGGACCATCCTAGGTTTGTTACCCAGCATCCCCTATTGTTCTCAGTCTTCCAGGAGAAATTTTTGAGCACATAAGCCAAGAGTAACCCCTGAGTGCTGCTGGAAGTGGCCCCAAGTTCCACAAAATAAGAAAACAATACTAGTAATTTTTTCCTTTATCATCGAGAATTTGACACTATCTGGATCTTACCTTACTTGAGATTTAGACAAAATGATATAACTTGGAACTTAGATAAAGAGGCTACCCTGATATGTTTGTTGTTAGTTACAAGAGTCAAAATATATATATATGTATATATATTTTAATTTATATATATGTCTTGTAACTTGCATGTTTTGTATGTAATTTTGATCATATAATCAACTTTTGCAAATGAACCTCTAAGTCTATATAAATGTGAAAGAAGATCATTAGGACAATAGATATTTCACCTGTACTCAAAATTTTATTTTTGATCTCACTTTACTTTTTGTCATAGGCAACAATCATATAAACGTACACATATGCATAAGTCATGGCTCTCTTCATCTTCATGAACACTTATATTTTCCCTATTTTAAAGGAAAACATAAAAATATGTAACTGTCATTGACTATAGATAACATCATGTTTCTCATGACAGTCTTTTTCTTCTATTAATTCTGAAATTGTGAAATTTATATATTTCTACTCTTAGTATTATCTACTTCCTGTCTTTATCAACCGATGCCTCAATTACTAAAATGACTTATTCAGAATTTTGACCCCAATCTTGTACTTTTCCAAATCACTCTGCATATTCTTGGCAGATTAATTTTCTTAAAACAATTTGCCTTACTTTTTGGCCAAAAAATGAATTTCTTGACATGAAATAACATTTTCATTATTTTACTTTCCAAAAACCTCTCATGGAATTTAATCATTAAGAAGGCTATTTTCAAATCCTTTGGCTAAGATTCAAGGTATTCAATCAATTGGCCTCAACCCCTGATCTTAGAAAATAGTAAGCCCTCTAAAAATACGTTTTATTCATGCAGTATTGTGAAAGAGGAAACATTTGTTATGCTTATTTTAATGGATATTATGTACCAAAAATATCCCCACAGAATCTAAAATAGAAAGCTGATGCATAACATACATAATTTAAGGTCCTCGACTTTTCTCAATTTTTCAACCCTGTGCAATTTATTTTTTCATCTGTAAAATGGAGCACACAATTCTACCACACAAAATTATTATAGATACTAAATACAAGATTTGGTGTGCCTAGATGTTTCTAAGTTAACATTTTGGGGTTTTCACCAATTGTTAGTTTCTGTATACTAAATATGACTGAACAATTAAATAGTCAGCACAGGTCTAGGGTTACTCCCAGCACTACGTAACCATTGGACCCATTGCAGGGGCATAGCATTGTGCCTCAGTGACTTTGGCCATCAGAGCCTGACGTGGTGATCTTGGGGAATACTCATGTGATGTCAGGGATGGAACTGGATGGAGTCCGGCTCATACATATCATGCATATGATAGCTTTGAGCTAACATACAACTCTGTATAAGTGTCTGGATATAGAAATTCCAAAAGCACATCCTGGGCAATAATTTAGGTAGTCTATTTTGAATATAATCTCAGAAGATAATCATGGAGTTGGGGAAGGGGGAGAAAACAAGGAAGCCAAAAGAGGGACACGAGTCTAAAGAAATACTTTGGGAAATGATGCCAATGTCATTTATCAATAGTTAAATACCTCATTTGTTTTGAATTTTAACATACAAAGTTACTTGGTCATACTGTATGTCACATTAAACATATATTTACAGACTCTATAGGTAAAAACTACCCTCAGGTAAGCAGGTATAGTGATTGACAGCTTTATGAATAGATGATCAAACTATAGTGCACATCCCTCAGCGATGGCCTAGAGTTAATCTTCTGAGCCAGTGAACAAATGGTTTAGGTTACATGGCAAAAAAATATTTAAGATATAATTGAGGTCATTAAATTAAAATTTATAAATTATCTTGGGTCATTTAATGGGGTCTGAAAACCAATTAACTGTCTTGAAAAGCATACATCTTTCTCATAATATAGCCAGAATCAGAGGTCAGACATGAGATTTTGAAAATGAATATGAATATATAAAAAGAATGGAGTATATTTAAAGAAGGTAGTGAGTTAATAGCAAGGAACACAAATCTTGGTCATATAATAGGAACTAGATAATAAAAACATCCAGAAAGAATTAGGAAAGACATTATTTACAGAGTTTTCATTTTAAACCCTGGTTGGGCAAATTTTTTCTTTGTTTTTATGAAACAAGGGGAAAGTAATAAAAAATAATAGAGAAATGAATATAGATGCAAACATGCTCAATAAAATAATAGCAAATTGAGGGCTGGAGCAATAGTTCGGCAGTAGGGCATTTGCCTTGCACATAGCAAACCAGGACGAACTCGCTTTGATCCCTGGAGACCCATGCGGTTCCCCAAGCCAGGAGTGATTTTTGAGAGCATGGCCAGGAGTAACCCTTGAGCGTCACCGGGTGTGGCCCCCCCAAAACAAAACAAAAATACTAGCAAATTGAATCTAACAGCTCATCAAAAAGACCATAGACCCTTATCAATTGGAATTCACCCAGGTAATGCAAGAAAGATGTAACAAATGTAACAATTAACAATTAATCATACCAAATATATGATATAAATAGCAAAATAAAATGCTTTTGCTAGGATTCAGCACCCATTTCTAATAAAAACTTTCAATAAAATGGGAATTGAAATAACTCTCAATAGTCAATACATTTTTATCCCGAATCCACAGCAAACATTATAACCAATGAGAAAAAAACTATAAACTTTTTCTCTAAGACCAAGCTTGAAACATGGTTGCCCACACTAACCACTTTTATTCTATATAGTATTGGAAGTACTTGCCATAGTAATTATGTGAATAAAATATATTAAGTGCATGCACAGAGGAAAATATTTCAAATATCCATAAATAGTGAGAATTTGAAATCGTTTCCACTTTGTATGCACTTAATATATTTTAGTCACATAACTGCTATAAGAAACTATAGATTTGTGTAACCAGGTGGCAGGCTACAAAGTCAACACATGAAAGTCCATGGCTTTTCTATGTGCAAATTGTAGTAAGTGATATTAAAAATATTCCATTCACAATTGTTCTTTAAAAAATTAAGTACATATGAATCACCATCTTAACCTACCTCAAAAAATAAATGCAAATAATGGAAAGAGGTGAAAGATCTATATAAAGAAATATTTAAAAACACTACTTCAAGAAATAAAAGAGAACAGGAGTAAAAAAAAAAGATTATCTGTTCTTCTCAGCATCACCAAAATGACAATGTCTACAAAGCATTATAAAGATTTCATCAGTTCTTATAAGGATACCCTTGATAGTCATATGTAATAACAAACTTATCCCAACTTTTTCCAGGAAATATGAAATAAATTCTTGTGAAAAATAAGATGTAGGCATCACTTCAACTTTAATCTTTACTACATAGTGTTAGTTATTAAAATAATGTGGTACTAGCATAAAGACAGACCCTGAGATCACTGAAACAGAGTTAAAATTTCAGAGACATATATATCTCTTATCAGGTATAGAATAAGCTAATCTTTTTGTTTTGTTTTGTTTTGGGGCCTCACCCAGTGATGCTCAGGGTTACTCCTGGCTATGCGCTCAGAAATCGATCCTGGCTTAGGGGAACCCTAGGGGATCGAACTGTGCTCGGTCCTAGGCTAGCATAGGTAAGGCAGACGCCTTACCGCTTGCACCATCACTTCTGCCCTGATAAGCTAATCTTTGATAAAGAGAAAAATCTGTAATGGAACAAGAAAAGTGTCTGCAACAGTTGCTTTTGGTAAAGTTCTTCATCTGCCTGCAAAATAAATAAACAGATGGACATACAGACAGATGATAGATAGATAATAGATAGATTATATATAGATGATAAGTAGATAGATGATAGAGAGGTATGTAGGTAGGTAGGTAGGTAGGTAGGTAGGCAGGTAGGCAGGCAGGTAGGCAGGCAGGTAGGTAGGCAGGTAGGCAGGCAGGTAGGCAGGCAGGTAGGTAGGTAGGCAGGTAGACAGGTGGTAGATAGGTAGGTAGGACAGTAGGTTGGTAGTTAGGTAGGTAGAAAAATAAAAATAAATAAGCCCAGACCTCTTTCTAATATTATCTAGAAAAGTCATAAAATAAATTAAATTTTGATATCAGGTCTGAATCTATAAGTTACCTAGTGGACAATATGTGCAGAATAATCCATGACATTTAAGCTAAAGGAAATTTTAAGAAAAAAATTCCATTGACCAAGGGATACAAAGATATAAAATGGGACAACATTAATTTAAACAGCTTCTGAACCTCAAAGATAATGAAGATTAAGATATAAAAACATCCCATGAACTGGGAATATTTTTTACGCAGCACTCATTTGTTAAGGTTTTTTTTTGTTTTGTTTTGTTTTTTGTGGTTTTGGGTCACACCCGGCAGTGCTCAGGGGTTACTCCTGGCTCCATGCTCATAAAATGCTCCTGGCAGGCACGGGGGACCATATGGGGCACCGGGATTCAAACCGATGACCGTTTGCATGAAAGGCAAACGCCTTACCTCCATGCTATCTCCCGGCCCCCTTTTAAGGTTTTTATATCAAAGATCTGGTAGAAATTTACAAATAAAATATAAACCAACAAAAATTGAAGTGAATAGAAAATTCTTCACAGAAGAAATATAGATGACCAAAAGGAACATGAAATATACTCTGCATCAATAATAATCAAGGAGGTGCAAATCAAACAACAAATAGCACCTCACACCAGAGAGATTGACACTTATCAAAAAGAAGAAAAACACTGGTGTGGATGCAGCGAAAAAGGCACTTTCATGCACCTCTGATGGCAATGCTAACTGGCCCCACAGTGTGTTTTCTTGACTGTGCTTTTCTGTGTTGAATCGGTATGAACGATGTAAGTATAGATTACTACAATTTAAGACACTCTTGGGCCCAGAGAGATAGCATGGAGGTAACGCGCTTGCCTTGCGTACAGAAGGTCGGTGGTTCGAATCCCGGCATCCCATATGGTCTCCTGAGCCTGCCAGGGGCGATTTCTGAGCAGTAGCCAGGAGTGACCCCTGAGCGCTGGTGGGTGTGACCCCCAAACAAACAAACAAACAAACAAAAAGACACTCTTAAGTAGTTTTGCAAGTAACACACTTATCTTGCATATGGTTTCCCCAGCATTCAATTTCTAGTATTTAATACGATCCCTGCCAGGAGTAATTTCTGAGCATTGCCAGGGGTGGTTTTCCCAAAAATCTATATGAGGACGTAGATTATAAAAATATAAAAGTGCAGATGAAGCTTGGAGGTAAGGCATTTGCCTTTCATGCCAAAGGTCATCGGTTTGAATCCCGGTGCCCCATAAGGTCCCCCGTGCCTGCCAGGAGCAATTTCTGAGCATGGAGCCAAGAGTAACCCCTGAGCACTGCCGGGTGTGACCCAAAAAACAAAAAAAAACAAAAACAAAAACAAAAACAAAAAAAAAAGGAAGCTCAACTCTCACTTTCCCTTGGTAAGTGGCATAGAGGATGGATGAAGGCCTGTGATATTTAAGTTAATAGGCCAGCTGCAAAGTATCTTTCACAATTCTCAAGGTTAGTTGAGCTATAATCTCCTCAATGGAAGAGAAAATGAAGTGTCATGGAAATGCTACACTTTTAGAATATGAATCAATTTCCTCTCTGTCAAGGTCATTGTGAATGTCATCGTTTGAGATGAAACTATTGTATGAAATATTTAAAAGTATTTTAACCATATAATTTCAACTTATGATTTATATCTAAGTGTATAGACAATATGTTTAGAAATAATAATAGCTATTTCATTCATTAAAACTCTATTTAATAAACTATTACACTAAATAAATGCCTCAATGGTAGTATACAGAGCTTTATAAAAGGCACAATATAAGATTTAAATGGCCTAATAAATTTAATGTTCTATTCCAAGAACAAAATTAATCTTATAGAAATGCATTTCTTATCATAAAAATACAAAATCAATTTTGACAAGGAAAGTCTTGGCAGGGACATATCAGAATTAAGTACACCGTATATTTTCAAAATATCAGGGATGTTTTTCATAGTTTGACATAAACTTTCATGACACATAGAGGACTGGAAAGTATAGTAGTCTTTAAATTTACTTCAGTTAGTGATTCAAATTGTAAAATGTATACAGAATCTGAAGATTGCTTTTATTATCAATAATATCTCAGGTTTTAATCCTACTATTGGTATTTAATGTAATACAATAATACAATAAATAAATTTGAAGAAAATAAATTTTCCAAACAGAATTCTATGTAGAATGATGGCATATGGCATCTCAGTAAATTTTTATTTTGTAGGCAAAAGAGTGAAGCTACAACTTAATGAATGCATGCGGTTTTAGTTGTTATATATTCCTGGGCATAATTTCAAAGGTATAAAATACCCATTATAACTTCTTCAAAATTTTACTCCATGGAAAAATAATTAAAATATTTCTATTATTAAGCTGAAAAAAAGAGTTGTAAGTTTTTTCTCTCCTTTATAACTTATTTTAATTTCCATGACACAGCGTACTCTATTTACTCAAAGGGTTCTTTGTTGTAGTTTCTTTTCAAATTTTAAATTACTCAGAAAAATATCTACCTACCTATCTTTTTAGTTATTGATTTTGGGGTCACACTTGCCTGTGCTTAGGAATTCCTGCTGGCTCTTTTCAGTGATCAGTCCTGGAGGTACACAAGGGGTCATTAGCCAAGTTTGGGATCAAACTGAGTAGGGGCCTAAATCCTTGTGTTATCTCCTTTTCCCAATATTTTCATTTTAATCTGTCAATTTTTCTCAAGTATGCTGCTCCTCATATGTATTTCATATGTGTTTCATATTCATCAGCCTTGCTCTTCAATTTCCAAACGTACTAATATTACTATTAGAATACAAGTATTTGAACACACTGATAGGGACCTTCTCTTTCATATAAAGCATCATAAAATTTTTAATCTTAAACTGTCACCTGATGAACAATTCAGTAATTTGTGTCCATGAGTAAATTAAGATGTCAGGATAATACCATGGTTCCATTCAAGAACTCTTAATCAACCATTTAAAAAAATGGAAAACTCAGATTCTGAGTGAGAAAGCGTATTTTTAAAACTGATGAAAAATCAGCAATTTGTCACATTTTTGATGAAAGATATAAAGACATTTATGTTCATATTTTAATAGCAATTTTTGAATAACTTCAGATTATAGGGGTAGAGTTTGTTCTGCAGATATCAATAATAACTAGCTTGAAAGATTTATAAATGAAGTGATTTAAGATGATCAGCAGAGGGGCCGAGTGGTGGCGCTGTAGGTAAGGTGCCTGCCTTACCACGTTAGTCTTGGAAGGACCGTGGTTCGATCCCCCGTGCCCCATATGGTCCCCCAGGCCAGGGGCGACTTTCTGAGCACATAGCCAGGAGTAACCCCTGAGGGTCACTGGGTGTGGCCCAAAAACCAAAAAAAAAAAAAAGATGATCAGCAGATAACTAGAATGGTTAAAATTGATTGTAAATGAAATATTATACACTAAGAGTAAAGATCATTTTTCCAACAATAGATTCCTTATACCCTTAAATTTTATCCTTTATAGATTCATGCTGCTGCATTCATAAAACATATTAAATTTGCATGACATTGACTTTCCCCTGACTACCTTTCTTAGATTAGATTATTACATTGTCTCAGTTTCTATTGTATTCATTTTAATCTCTTTGTTTTTCTTTATAATTACATTGCAGCAATAATGATAAACTTTTTCTTTCAGAATGAGGTCAAAACAGGACAGAAATTCAAATAAATATTATGCCTTTGAAACTACAACTAGATAAGTTACTTTTCTGCTCTGAAAAATACAGAAATTTAATGCAAAAAGGCATAAAACTTGTAATAGAGCTTAATTTAACATATATGCAATGTTCTAACAAATATTTCATGCAATGCTTTTCTTTAAAATAGGCATAAATACTGTAAGAATTAAAAGACCATGAATACTTTTAATTTAAAATTCAAAATTAAATTGTGACATTTAGAAATATGTCAATCACAATTCTATAATTTCATATAATTAGCAACATATGTTTCACTTACTTAATTTCTCAAACAATAATTATTTTTGAAGAAACATAATATAATGAATATTGAAAAAACATCTTAAGGGGGCCAGAGAGATTAGCACAGCTGTAAGGGCATTTGCCTTTTAAGCAGCTGATTTAGGATGAACAGTAGTTTGACTCCTGGCATCCTGTATGGTCCACAGAGCCTGCCAGGAGCAACTTCTGAGTGCAGAGCCAGGAATAACCCCTTAGCATCACCATGTGTGACCTGAAAACAAACAAACAAAAATAAATAGCATCTTAAATACCATTCAAACTTCCAGATTAAAAGAAAAAAAATTTTCAATGGCCAGCACTCTGTGAAGCTCAGGGGTTACTCCTGGATATGCACTCAGAAATCGACTCTGACTTGGGGGACCAAATGGGATGCCGGGTGATCAAACTGTGGTCACTCCATTTTAGGCAAGTGTAATGACCTACCACTGCGCCATCACTCTGGACCATAGATTCAAAAATTTTTTAAAATTAAGAATCTGTAAATTCAGAGAGAAAAAAAAATCATAGAAAAATTCTTATTTGAAATATATCAAAATTTTCCACTCATCTGCCAGGAGGAAATTTATAAGGACAATGGCATATTTACTGAAAAGTACTTGATGTTTCTTTCACTGTGTCGCATGGCATGTATGCAGAAAGCAGTAGGGCCTGAAACATAATTTGAAAAACCACTTGTCTATTATAACTCTTATATACTGTGGGAAAGGACTTAAAACAATCGTTTTAGAGTTTGAAGGTTACATTTGAAGTTCCATTACCATTACATGATGTGCTGCCTTGCTTCTAGAACTTCTAACATATCAGGCTGAAGAATAATAGATCATCTATGATTAAGATAAAAATAATCTAATACTCAGCATTAGAATAGAAATAAGAAATATAGATAAGATATTTTAGAGAGGTAATAGTAAAATCTCCATAAATCAAGCACAAGCACAACTTGGGTATATTTCTAAGAAAAACTATGCATTGCACTAGTGTATGCTCAAAGTCAGGCAACTGTGTTCGAATACATTTTCATTTGATGTTAGCAGAGACAAGTTAAAGAAATCAGACACTGAACCTCAGGCTAACAACTAAAGACCTTAACCTTATCCAGGAATGAACGAATGGAAAATGTACTGACATTTCCAAGGAAGCTATCTCACTCTCTATTAGCTGTTATTAAGGACTAGGGTTCTGTTCATTTTATAACTTAACACAGGCAAAGGAAACCAAACCAAACAAACAAGGAAAGAAAATCAAATTTAGAGCAGGAAACCTTAAAAAGCATTTCTCAAAGAAGATAAATATTAATTTAAGATTTTATTTATTATACACTTGAGAAAATAGGCCTTTTTCGGAATTATAGAAGCATGGATTAGACAAGGTAAAATTGTGAGATTGTATATAAATTATCATGATAAAATGTAATGAAAATTATAATATGAAAAAACATTTAAAATGTAAATCTTGTATGATAAATGTTACATTGTGAGTAAGGTAAGATTGATTTTTAAATTTAAAAAATTAAATAATGCTGTACAAAGAAAAATTTAAAATTTGATTGAATACAGCATTAAGGCACATTTCTTGCATGCAGACCATACCAGATTGATTTCCATCACAACATGATCAGGAGTGGTCAATGAACATAGAGTCAGGGATGCTCCTGAGCACTACTCAGTAAGTTCCCCAAATACCCCAAACAATGATAATAATAAATATTTTTAAAATAAAATATTATTTGAACAAGAAATTTAAGAGCATATAGATAATAAATATAAAGTTCTGAGGGGGCTGTCTACCAGCTAACAGTTAAGTTGCTTTGGGGAAATACTTTTTTAATTAGAAAATTAAATTGAAACAAAATTAAAGTAATAGTCATGAAATTTATCTGAACCAAAACAATAAACATAAGTTGCTAAAGTTTATCAATTTTTTTGGGGGGGTCACACCCAGCAGCACTCATCAGTCTGTGGTGTCATGAGTTGCACCTTCTAGCCCTCATCTCTTTTGTCTCTGAGAATTATTGCAAAAATGTCTTTCATTTTTTCTTAAAACCCATAGATGAGTGAGACTATTGTACATCTATCTCTCTCCCTCTGACTTATTTCACTCAATATAATAGATTCCATGTACATCAATGTATAGGAAAATTCCATGACTTCATCTCTCCTGATGGCTGCATAGTATTCCATTGTGTATATATACTATGATTTCTTTAGCCACTCATATGTTGAAGGGCATCTTGGTTGTTTCCAGAGTCTGACTATTATAAATAGCGTTGCAATGAATATAGGTGTGAGGAAGGGATTTTTTTTAATTGTATTTTTGTGTTCCTCGGGTATATCCCTAGGAGTGGTAGAGCTGGATCGTAAGGGACAGGGTGACAAAACACACTGCTCTCAGCCAAAATGAATGCTGCTCTTTGCCTCTTATTATTTTGTATATTGTGGCTCTTTGCCAAGTTTGAATTTTGTTCCAGTGCTTCTGAGGACGGACCTCTGAGGAGAGATCTCTGTGTGTGTAGTCCCGTCTACCATCTCTCGGAAATTACTACACGGGCCAGCGAGCGGGGGACCCTTGTGTCACATGTTGGGTCACATCTTAGTGTGGAGGACGCAGCACACCCTCACCATCACTGCAGGATTTTGATCCTCACTCAAAATGGCAAAATGCAATATGTGTTTAATAGATTATTGTTAAAATTAGATGTTTTTGTGTGAGTGTTTGTTTTGGCAGGTTACTGCTTGGTGTGGCTCTCGGACTCTCAGTTTAAAATTTTGGCTCTTTGTGACGAACTTGTTCGCCACCCCTATTATGGGAGCTCAATTTCCAGTTTTTGGTGGAATCTCCATACTGCTTTCCATAAAGGTTGGACTAGACAGCATTCCCACCAGCAATGAAAAAGAATTCCTTTCTCTCCACATCCTCACCAGCACTGCTTGATTTTCTTTTTTTGTGATATGTGCCAATCTCTGTGGAGTGAGGTGGTGCCTCATAGTTGTTTTGATTTGCATCTCCCTGATAATTAGTGATGTGGAGCATATCTTCATGTGCCTTTTGGGCATTTGCATTTCCTCTTTTTACAAAGTATCTGTTCTTTTCTTCTCCCCCTTTTTGATGGGGTTAGATTTCGTTTATCAATTTCCTAAAGAATAAATAAATAAATTAATTAATTAATATAATTATTTAATACATTGATGTCAGTTCAGACTATCATTGGAGCACATTTGAATATGGCTTAGCATAAATTGCACCACTGCAAGAATTCAGAGATGATCTTGAAATATTTATACTATAGCAACTTTTGCTTGCATAAACATTAGTCAGGTTATAGTATACAATAAATATTGCCTAACATTCTTTGAACTTAAATAATACATTTTAAGTAAAATGTAACTCAAACATAAACATAAAAATAATTATGTTTATAAAATATAAAGAAACTAAAATATCTAAAATACTACACTATGTCAGTGAGAAAAGGAAAATACATCAACATATAAATGGACAAATATATTCAGGAAGAAAAAATAAATGGCCAACAGACAAATATAATTATGATACTCTTTATTCTTAATTAAAGCAACAGAATGTGATGAGATATTCCTAAATTAGAACAAAAATGCAAAGTTTGAAAATATCAAGTAGTCAGAGAAAATAGGAATAAATTGATGAAAAGAATTGGTGTTATCTACCACAACTAAAGATAATTTATATGCATGTGACCTTATAGCCTTGGTCCAAACATTCTACTCCTAGGGAAGATTGTTGGAATGTAAAATCCTAAGGAAATGTTTGTTTTTGTGGACAAAAATAAATAAATAATAATATGAATATTCACTATAATATTCCTTACACAAGAAAAGAAACAAAAAATTAATCTAAACTTCAAATAGCAGACATTTCACTTTTGTAAAAATAGATGGTGGGTTAGATAAATAGAACAGAGGTTAAGGTATTTGACTTACACATAAGCAATCCCAGTTTTATCTTTGGCACACATTTGATTCTCCCATGCACCCCAGGAGAAATTCTGAGAAATTATGTAAGTCAGAGATAGTAAAGAAGATAAAACTCAGTAAAGAAGATAAAGCAACACTTGCCCAGGAACCCTAAGTTTAGCCACCATGTATTACATATGATACCCCAATCACACCCTGAGTGATCCGTGAGTATAGAACCAGAATAACAGCAATAAACCTTACCACTGTTGAGAGTAGCTCAAAAATTAATAAAAGAAAATTGTAAAGTATGATGATATGAAGTATTTTTTGAGAAAATTCAATTTAGATTGCAAGGATGTGAATGATTAGAATGAACATTGCTGCATTGGAGCAGGGATGTTCTATACACAATTGCTCCCAATCATATCACTCCATTAAAATAATTATGTATTATTTCCCATATAACATTAGGCATTGCACATAGAAACAAGGTACAATCTCATGTTATTTTCTCTGGCTAAGTTCCATGGTGAGCTCCAAGGTTGCTTGAAAATAAATATTATTAATAGTTAATTAAATATTATGAGTAACTGTAATAAACAACTGTCAGAAGCTCACCTTGGTTTCTAAACCCTTGAGATAAAGAGGAAATCCAAAAGCGTCTCCAGGGAGATCTTGTCTTAATGAGCCCTACGGCTCATTATGTGAGGTTTTATGTAAGATTTCATTTCCAAAACCACATGCATCACTCTAGTGAAGTCTCTTTGGTCATAAAGGCACTAAATTACTACAGATCCCTTTCAGAAGAGAAAAGAACAAGAGAATTAGTAAAATATGAGGAGTGAAATCTAGTTGTAACCAATGCAGCAATATGTCTTAGTAATTGACCATTTGAATTTTTCAACAAACACTATCCTAGTGAGTAAAGATATTGATATATACCAGTAACCTATTCTTTTTAAACGTCAATCATTGTAAATAATGAGGTTTTATTTTGATTCTAGGTAATACAGAAACTGTATTATTCTGAGGAGAACATAGAGTATGGAGAATGAATTTTTTTTGCAAGGCAAGCACCCTAACTGCTATATTTATTTAACTACACTTCATTTAATCATTTCAATAAAATATTTATTTGTCCTAATATTTCAATTTTAAAAATAATTTAAATAATTTGCAAATAATATAGTGGTATCTAGAATTAAAAGGTTAAAAAACACTAGCAACCTCTTTATACAATTTAGAAAGTTATTTTACCTAAACTTTTCATATGCATAGGTTATATGTTACATATTATTAAAGCATATAAAAAAAGTCAACTTGCTCTGTAGTCAACAGACTCACATTTGATGTCTGACACAATACATGGTTTTCCGAGCACTTTCAGGAGTGATCCTTGCACAAGAAAACGTGAGCATCATTGTATCTGTCCCTGGGGCTTCCCCAAAATAAACAAAAATAATGCTGAGTGCTAGATTATTTTCATCTTAACCATAGATGATCTATTCTTAAGTCTGAAGTTCATGACTTATCTGTGTTCAATCTCCAGAAACCCCAAACAACACTATACATCACTGTAAGGTCCCCTATGCAAATTGATATCTGAGGTGAAACCAATGAAGAAATAAGTTTTGAGGACAACTATCACAAATTCTGGATATTTAAAAATATCCAACTATGGAAAATTTTATTTCAGAGTGGCTGTTAAGTACTTTGCAAACATTAATAAAATAATTTTTCAGTCTTATTTTGTAAACATAGGTTCTGAGTTTTTCTGTTTAAAAACTGTTAATATGCATTATTACTGGTATTGAGCTGAAAAATATAAAAAGATTGAGTCATAAAATAAAAAATTTCAGGTAAAATATAAAGACATAAAATATCAGTAATTATCAACAATAGAGACTGGCACAGCTAAGGGGTAAAATACATCTATAAAGCAAATTCAATGCCTACCACCATGCAAATACTGAATTAAAACTATAATCAAAGATAATATGTAAAATGATATAATTGTACAACATAGTAAATGAAGGCTATTGTAAAGATACATTATCTTTAAGAACAATGTATTTATTTCACTTTATAAATCAATTTAAATTGGTTGTAAACAATATGTCATTCTACTTAAAGACTTAAGGACTCTGGAAATGATTAAATACATGTTTATACAACTGCAAATTTTGTTTAAGATTTCTGTAAAACAAAATCTTCATGATGTCTATTACTTTTTAAAAGAAAGTATGGGGCTTTCAAATGGAAACAGGTGGGAAATTTTGTTGACAAAACTTGACAGATGGTGATTTAAGCATAGCTTAGACACTTGATATGAAGAGTTTACTCCCTGTAGGATCTAATTACTTTATATATATATATATATATATATATATATATATATATATATATATATGATTTTTGTACTTGCGTTTCCTCATTAGTATTGTGCATATGCTTAAGCTTTCATAAATTTCCCTTTGAACTAAATAGAATAACAATATGTAACTCAATGTATGACCTTCTTATAAAGCAAGCTTCTCTTAGACTATGTAAATGTGATCTTTCTCAAATTTTCCCCAAGCAAAAATGTTAAAAGTGCTTGCATTGCAAAATGAACTTTTGCCTTTAAAATAAATAGATTCTAGTTGTAAATGAGACAAAATTTAAGGAAAGCTCATGTTAGAAGTCAAGGTGACATTTGATGAAAGGGGTAAAGTTGACAATATAATACTAATTTTAGTAGAAAATTGTACTTATACCAAATTTTGCATTTCAAAATAGATACTACATTATCAATATTCTTTCTCGCTTACAATGAGTAAAATTAAGTAGCTATTACATTATTGTTTTGTTAAGAATGTAAATTTTTATAAAGGTTACCTATTCTTAAAATACTATTATTTTATTTTTGTCAAGTAATTCCAGCTCTAACCTAGACTTAGCCTCATGTTAAGCTGTTAAGAATTTTAAGATTAAAACTCTATGCAATTAAGCATACTGAGGAAATAGCATTAATTCTCCATGTCATTTTTCTTTTGCTCATGTTAAAATCTCCTAGAGCTTCCATTTATTCTTTATGTACTACATTGCAATAATTCCAAGGATTAGTAACATGTAAAACAAGTTTTTATGGTCTTAACTTTTCTGTTAAAGCCTAAGAGGAAGTAATTTAATACTTAGCAATTTAAATTCATATTTTGGGGCTTACGTGATAATATTGAAGGTAGTCTACACTATTTTGCACATAGACAACCTAGGTTTAGATACCTAATATAGCATATTGGTCAGGAGAATTTAAGGAGTGATCCCTGAGCAGAGCTGGGTACAGCAAACAAAATTGCAAAAACAAAAGCAATGAAAGAATTCGATTATGTATATCATATTTCTTAAAGTATGGAATACTATCCATTAGATTGCTGGAGTGAGGGACAGATGCTTTAGTACCCTGGATGTAATTGTGGTTGGGAGGCTCTTTTCTAAGTGCTTCAAAGAAAGGGTATTATCAGATCTCTTTCTTTCTGAAAAGTGAGTATTGAGATAAGTAGACTTGGAAAACTCTAATTCAATAACATGAATCTATGGACCAGAGTGATATCTAAGTGGGCCTTTTCTTGCATGGATCTGACCTGGACTCAATTCCAGCATCACATATGATCCCCTGAGCCTGCCTGAAGCAATTTCTGAGCACAGAGCCAGCAGTAACTCCTAACTCCAATAATAAGAATAAATTAGAAATAAAAACATGAATCTAAAAGCCAAAAGATTATGCCTTACAAACAATTGAAAAATTATTTTATTTTACTATATTTTAACTCAGTGAGACAAATATATATGCCTATATATAGACATATATATATATAACTATATAACATGATGCTTCAATTTAAAACTTATTCTCATTAAGTGTACATTTGTTATTCTCTTATTTTTTTAATTTTTATTGTGACTGAAGTGCATTACACAGAATTATTTATGGTATATAGTGACAATGAATGAAGGCATTCCCATCACCAATGTTGTCCTCCCTCCACTCCTGTTCCCACATGTCTTCCGTATCTTCCTCCTTTATCCCACCCCTCCTAGAATACTAGTGTAACTGGTTTCCACTTTCCAGCTTGTAGTAGATTGGATATCTATTCTGTTGTCATTGACTTTGGGTTTGATGTTCCATTCTGATCATTTTTTATTTTCACTACATGTTCATATGACTGGTCCTGGTATCATCATTCTCTCTCTCAATTTATGAGACTGGCTGATTTAAGTTATGCAATTCTGTTGGAGATAAAAAGATTAAGGAAAAGAGAAGAAAAATTTGGTATCAACTACCAAAAATAAATCACCGCAAGAGTGAAAAAGAAAGAAATAAGTGGAAGAAAAAAGAGAAGGAAAATAATATCAAAAACAAAACAAAACAAAACAAAAAAAAAACAAGAAAAAGGAATGCTGAGTGGCAGGGTTTGGCGTTCCCCCCACTTTTATTTTTTGTATAGGCACAGTAAGTATTGGGAAAAGAATGAAATTCCAGTGACCTAAGAGATTCAGGGTTTCTCCACTCTTTTGTGCAAAATGATTGAATAAATATTAACATATAGTAATTAAAATAAAATAAACATAGTTGTGCATTTTAATATATATATAACTTAGGATCAGGACATATAAATAATAACAAAATATAAAATCAATATTTATACATGGTATTTGAACTACTTTTGAGTTCTTCAATTTTATTGTTTTATTTCTTTATCTAAATTTGATTATTACAAAACTTTAAAAACATTATCTATAGAAAATAACCTATATTCATAAATTATATACTCATGTTCATGCTCTTAGTGAAAAAAATTTCAGTTGCAGCTTATTCCCTTTATCTGCAAGTAAGGAATTTAGATTGATTCAAGTCAATCCATATTCTTGCTACAGGTAACTCTCAGAAATATCTATTTTGATTCTAAGGAAGCTGTGTTTAAATAAGAATCTGGGAGCCAGAGCAATAGTGCAGTGGGTATTTATTTATTTACCTTAAATACAATAAACCATGGCTTGAGTTTTTGCATCCTATGTGCTCCCCGTAAATACTGCCAGAGTGGTACCTGAGCACAGAGCCAGAAATAAGCTCTGAGTACCACTGAATGTGCCTCCAAAATTAGAAAAAATAAATTGGAAAGGGTCATATTCATTCTAAGATTAAACATGTTTTGCTGTAATACACATATTTTAATCTCAATGACATTTTATAGTGTTAGAATAAAGAAAGGTACTTAATCCATTTGCCATATATTTAACAACATTATATATAAATTAATCTATTTTTAATCTATGCTGACAATAATGAATAACTGATGTGCTATTATGCATAATGAAATAAAAAGATTCTGGCTGACACATTTTTATTAATTATTTAGCATCAACGATTAAGATACAATTTCTTTATGTTAAAGTTATACATGAAAGGGGAAAATATTAGGATGCCTGTTACTTAAGGCATTAGGGAAGGCTGGAAAAATTAAACAATATCTATCTTTTTTGAAGGAATAATAATACAGGAAATTGAACATACCATACTTAAATTGTCATTCAAGATTACAGTGATTTTATGACATTTTCAAATATCTTAATAGTAAATGGCCACCTTGAGTACTTTTATAAAACAAAACAAAACAAGACAAAAATACTAGTGATTACTAACACTCAGACAAGAAATGGTTTAAATAAAAAGAAACACAAATCTGCCACAACTATAGGAAAATTATGTCATTATAAATCATGTTAAATTTTAATCTCAGTATTAAAATTTGACTAATTTTGGCAATATGAATTGCCCATTTGTGAGAGTGAAACCAAATCTCAATTTTATAAACTACTCTTAAATAATAGAATGTAAATATGGGATATCGTGAATTTAACAAAAGATCTAAATTTGTACTTTAAAAGGTAATATTATGAGACAGAGAGCTAGCACTAAGGAGAAACCGCTTGCTTTGAAAGAGGTCTACCTGATTCTATTTCTGTTGCCCCAAGTAGTACTGGAAGTGATCCTTGAGCAAAGAGCCAGCTGTAATTCAGAGCAGCAATTAAAAAAATTATAAATAAGAATTTAAAAAATAAAAATGCAATAATAGTTGAGATTTTAAAATTTGGGTGTCCATGAGAGAACACTTAATGCAAAACCAAAGAATATATCATATTTTTTTACCATAAGACTCATATTTTCCCCCACAAAAAATGGGGGGAAATGTGAGTCTTATAAAGCAAATGCTTCCTGGAGCTGAAGCCTGAATGCAGGGGAGGAGAGCATTTACTAAACACTTGACATCGCAGTGTTACGTCCCCCTTATTGCACAGATATACCACATGGTACGAACAATCAGGTTAACACTTTCACTGTCACATATAGAGCTTTTGTTTAAGATTATATAATCACTGCTACAACTTTTATTTTTCTATATTAAGGATAAAGTATTTAAAATGTTTTTTTTTATTTTTTGATGTAAAAAAATGAGGTAAGTAAATGTGTTTAACCAGCTTTGGACTGCGTATTGTAAATATACTTCAGCCATAGGCTGATTGTTCCCACCAGATGCCTCTTGGTGTCTCTTATTTTCCTCATATAAAACCTATGGCCTCTTATGGTCAGGTGTGTCTTATAGAGTGAAAATATATGGTAATTTTAACACAACGTATTTAAACATTTCCATAGATGCAAAAGTTATTTTTCCACTATGAGCATTAGTTTGTATGTTTTAATATAAAAATAAGGACTTACTAAATCCATAAATTACTACAATGATTTTCATGCATGAAAATGGAATCATTAGGTGGTAGAGTGGGTGAGATCCCATCTCTCATAATGAGATATGAATGCACATGGGTCATTAATTTTGAGTCTCCATATAGAGAATGCAATAAGAATGCATTAAGGACAACAAAAACGAATGCAAATTGTACTATTTAAAATACTTAATACACAATAGCCAAAATGTATAGAGAAACAAATGGAAGGGAGTGCACAATGAAGGAACTTGATGGACATGAGAAATATTCTAAGACTGCTAGAGACCCATTGGGTCTAAGAAAATGGAATGAAAGATTCGTCATATTCACCAGCATTCTTCACTCTTTGTACCTGAAGACATGCACCTGTTTCCATATTGGTCCACAGGCTGACAGTTATAACTAAGGCAAAAAAAATATGTGCTTTTTTAAATCTTCCTACAACCTATGGATCTTTGGAGCAGGACTGGTCTATGAACAAATGGTTGAAGATCCCTGGAATATATACTTCAGGCATTTTCAAGAAAGGTTTATATGTATTTAATATAGAATGTTTAGCCATGACTGTGAAATATAGTGTGAACTTAAAAGGGCATAAATCAATGGCTTGAGGTAGTTCACTTTAACTAGAAATATACAACCCAATATTTCAAGGAAGTAATAATGTGTTTTTTGATAGACACAAAAACTGTTTTGATTTTTTTTTTTATTTTTGGTTTAAAGGCCATACCCTTGGTGCTCAAATTTTACTCCTGGCTCTTTGATTAGGTATCTCTCCTGGCTGGGCTTTGGAGATCACACTTGATGTGATGGGTCAATGCCTTACCTAGTCTCTCCCCAAATTGTTAAATATAACACTGCTTCAATTTCTCCTTATGTTTTCCATATAAATTGTCTTCATGTCTCTCATATGCATTCTTATAGTAGACCAGAAGCATGTTTATTTTAATTGTTACATCATGCTAAGTATTATGTAACTAAGTATGATGATTCAGATGTGACTGTTGACCCCAAGTTCCTCAATAATGGTATACTTGTAAGTTATTGAGAATTAAACAATTATAACTTTAGAACAAAGGCTTGTGAATCCTTTGGAAGATGAGGCAATCCAGAATCTGAAAACAACCCAGATGCCCAACAACAGAGGAGTAGCTAAAGAAAACTGTGACACACTTACAGAATGGCATACTATGCAGCTGTCAGGAAAAAATGAAGTTTTGAAATTTTCCTATACATCAATGGACATGGAAACTATTATTCTGAGTGAATTAAGTCAGAGGTAAAGAGATAGACACATAATAGTCTCACTCATTTATGGGTTTTTAGAAAATAAAAGACATTATTGTAGTAATAACCAGAGCCCTTAGAGATGATGGCTGGAACAATCAGCTTACCACAAAGAATGGTGAGTTCAGTTAGAAATATAAGTAACTGACAATTTTCATGACAATCATAGTGAGTGAGAGAAATAGAGGAAAGGGGTAGAAGGTGAGGAGTTGAAGAGCATGGGTGGTGGGAAGGTTGTACTACTGGTGAAGGGGGGTGTTCTTATTTATAACTGAAACTCAACTACAATCATGTTTGTACCCATGGTGCTTAAGTAAAAATATTAAAAAAAAAGAAAAAAATTATCCTAGCAAATGAACTAGGAAGCATAAAAATACAGTCTAAAGAGAAAATTGGCATGAAACAGAAATAGTTGAAGGTATACAGAAGATACTCTTAGATTTCTAAAATATGTTTAGTGAGCTTTTCTAGTAATTTGTGTGCTCCTACTACTTCAATTTTTGAAACTTTTTTCAAGTCTTATAATTAACCATCAAACTTTACTAATTAAATTGTATTGACTTTTTAATTATTTTTTACTTGTAATAAAATTGTTCTGGGACAGAGAGATAGCACAGTGGATAAGGTTTGTATGTAGCTGAACCACAATTAATCCTTACGAACTTCTATAGTCCCTCCATGTACTTCCAGGAGGGATACTTGATCAAAGAGCAATAAATAAGCCATGAAGACAGATCTGTGACCTCCTATACAAACAACAATACTTTATTCTAAAAAACATATATATATATATATATATATATATATATATATATATATAGAGAGAGAGAGAGAGAGAGAGAGAGAGAGAGAGAGTCTGGCTGCATTCTAAAATGTTTTTACTTTATTGCAAGATAAAGTTAGGCACAGGTTTACTATGCAGTGGCTAGTTAATTTGAAATATCTACTTTCAGGAAAGTATGTCAATAGTTAGACCTGTTACACATTCAATATTTCTTTGTTTTTGTATTTGGTTTTGGTTTTTTGGAGATATACTAGGGGTTACTCTCGCTCTGGGGATCATATGAGATGCCAGGAATCAAATCTGGGCCTCTCTCTTGTAGCCCATTGCAAGGCAAATGACCTACTGCTATGCTGTTGCTCGAGCCCCACTTCTTTTTTCTTTCACATTGAATATTTTTATACAATTTAGTTTTTACATTATTTTGATTTTCTTAAAAATAATGTCACTAGACTAATGTGTTAATTATATATCTTCTTTTTTCATAGTGAGTGATAACATTAATATAAAACATAGTAATAAAATATTCAAAAGTAAACTAAATCATTAAGAGTTGGTAGTGTGAGAAATGCAGATAAATTGAGCAGATGATAGAGTAAAAGAGAAAAGTCTCTAACTTCTGAGTCTTTAAACCACCTCAAATAGAATATTCTTATGGGAGTATGCTGGAAAAAAATAAGTAAATATGGTTAGTTAAAAACAACTCTATAAGCAAGCTTGTTTGGAAAATCTAAAAGGCAAATTCTTTCTTTATAAACTTTCTTTTTCTTTTTCCTATGTGTCATTTTCTATTTATTTACATGCTATTCTCCACTCATCTGTATTTAATTTCTAAATTATTCCTCATTGCTTTAGAATATATGAATTTATGAGTACTTAAGAATGCCTTCTATTATTCTAATGTAGTTATCTGAGTGAATTTACTAATAAGTTTTTCTGTATGAACACTGACTATTCTAACTTGCAGGAAGGCAAAAATCCATTTTTACAATACATTCCATCTTGATATGTGATCATAATGAGAGCAGAAAACCTACATTTCTAGCTTACTATGCTATTGCCCTATTCTCTGGCACAGTATCTGGCATTTAATGAATTAACAAATTACATTGCTTGATTTGATGGATTACTCTGTGTGCAGCATATATTTAAAAAAGTATGTCATCCCTGAAGGTTATATTAATATACTAGGGATGCCACAAGAACAAAATTTTATTTTCTCACTAAATGAAGAAGATAAAATCTATATCAGGGTATCAAAAAACTAAATTCTTTATAGAAATCTTTATCCTTGGCTTCCATATAGCAGTGCTTCTCCAGTATATTCATGCCATTAACCCCCAGGAAATATCTGTATCCTAATCTTCTCTACTCACAAGGATTCAAATAATACAGTACTAAGTCAACTTACGATACCATCTTACCTGCATTTCCTTTAAAGTGAGACTAAATCCAAATAAATTTATAATGTGAATGCTTGGATAAAAATACTTTTTTTTATGAATTCAGGAAAATACACTTGAGTTTACAACAGAAGCTAAAAAGAGTTATACAATATATATTTTTGTAAAGTAAATTGGGTTGACAAAGAGTCACAAATCTAAAATGACTCAGACAGTTTTATAAATTTTTATTCTACAATTTGATTTTGTTTAGTTTTGGTCTCACACCTCAATTTACTCAGGGGTTACTCCTGGTTCTGCACTCTGGAATCACTCTTGGGAGGCTCAGGATCAATGTGGGATGTCAAGGATTGAATCTGATTTGGCCACATACAAGGCAAATATAGAAGCCAATGTATTATCTCCCTGATCTTACTTTTTTCTACAGTGTTTGTAAAAAAAAATTCTTAAATGATTTTCTACAGTTTTGTAGAATTGTTCTTGTAGAATTGTTTGAAAGGAAATAGTGTGAGTAATCTTTTTTGTTGAAGTAAAGTCATATTTTTCTTTGCAAATTTTGAAGAGGAAAGAGGGGAGAGAGAGAGAGAGAGAGAGAGAGAGAAGGAAAAATAAAAACATTAGAGAGCACAGACTTTCCCAAATGTGGAGAGAGTGCCCAATACCCATAGGCTTCTAGTGACATGTGCATATAGACACCATATTTATGTGTGTCCTAATTTTTGACTATATAATGGCATTATAGACGTGATTGAAGATAGTGAATACATGATGAATTCTTAAATGACAAGGGTCCTAATAGTACCCTTGTATAGAAGCAATTAGGATAAAGATATAGGTCAACTATTCAGAAATAAAACCCAATACAATACAAGGTTAAAAAAAGCACTCTATGGGAGCCGGGAGGTGGCACAGGAGGTAAGGTGCCTGCTGCTTTGCCTAGGACGGACCATGGTTCGATCCCCCAGTTCCCATATGGTCCCCCGTGCCTGCCAGGAGCGACTTCTGAGCGCATAGCCAGGAGTAACCCCTGAGCGTCACTGGGTGTGGCCCAAAAACCAAAAACCAAAAAAAAAAAAAGCACTCTATACAACAAAATGAGCCAGTGAACCACGATCTTAACTATTGATGTGTATTAATAAATATAAGGAAACATATGTATTTATTTATTTGAATATTCTCCTAGGGATTGAAATTGAAACAAGAGGAAAAATTTATTTTATTAATTGATGAATGAGGAAATTATAGAATGCTAAATAAAGCAATGAGTAAAGAAAAATGTTCACTTTCCTAGTAATCATGCATGTATAGAATTAAGATATAATATACATCTCACATATCTGCTACTAAGAGAAAGACACATTACTTTGTGAAAAAAATTGTGTCAAAGAATTCAACTTAAAACACTTAGAAATAAATCTCAACCTTACTATAAAGATAATTTTCTATTCAAGCTATATAGGCAGAGGCATTTTTTATTTATTCACAAAGAAAACCTAAAAGAGACAAAATTAAAAACACGACTTATGACTTTGGGGGTCTAAAAAATATATATAAAAGCTAATATAAAAACCTGGACATTCTTGAAATACATTCTAAAAATAAATGCTTTAAAGTGCACTCATATTTTGTAGCTGCACTGAGTGAGTACATTTGTTTAGTATGCCAAAGCTTTATCATTAATAAAACTAGTGTATTGTCCATAGTTTGGAGTAAACTGTATTTAACTGATTTAGCAAAAAGGCAACCCTGTGGCTTTCTCTGCTGTTCCCTGTATCATTCTAAATAAAAGATTCCATTCAATAATCATTTTAAAGGATTTTCTTTTAAAATAATCTTTCAAAGATTTAAAGCTTGTGGAGTGACCACTTCCACACTTTACTGGTCATGGTCATTTGAAAGAGACTTATCCATTAAAAGCCAATCTGATAACAAAGTCCTATCTGTGTAATCCTCAGAGGAGCAGGTAAAGTTAGTGACAGAACCTAGCTAAAGAACTGCCTGTCAGACAAGTGTTAAAGATAAAATTTCCCAACAGGACTCAGGAAAGGGAGAACCAATCTAAAGCATATCTTATATTGCAGTGAGTAGAAATTCTAATTATTTAAGAAAATTTTTATATATTTAATAACTAGCCATGTGACTGACTGGAAATTTATAAAAGCATATATATATACTATATTTTTTTACCTCATGATATTCCTTCAGTAGTCTTTTAAAATTGTTCAAATGTTGATCACAAAAAGAAAAGAAAAAGAAAAAACCTTGTCCTACTTTGGAATTACCAACAGCAGAAGGGAGAGAAGCTATAACTAGTTAATGTGTCATGACTGACAGAAGAATGGAGCAGAAAATAGCAAACTCCATGAGATAACTGGGATTTGCTGGGCAATCATGTGTTTGAGAAGGCAGGAAGATCTCACAGGGTAAGTATACTTCATGAATCTTGGAGGGCTGTGCCAACATTGCTAACTTGGTTCACAAAATAAAGGACACTTTCAGTCACATTGTCACTTTTATTTTAGGGATGTGGCTTTTCCACAACTCTAGGCATTAGAAAAGAAAAATCTGATGACTTCTACCATTCTCACAGATAACAGCATTTGATATGGCATGACAGTTCTTAAGTTCTTGAACTTTACAAGACAGAGGCAGGCAGGAAGTATAAAGGAGTGATAAAAGTCTCCTTTGAAAAGAATGTGTAGAAAAAGCATTTTTGTACTTAACAGTTTTCCTTTCATAATTATTAAAATATTTGGAACACAAACTGTTTTGTATAACTTGTCTCTAATATGTATTTTGCTAATCATCTTAATCAGAGTATTCAGAGTATAATATAGCATTTTTCTTCAACTCAGAGCCTTCATATGACTACCAATTAGCACAGTGAGTAAGAGAATGATGCCTTAAAGGACTATTAAGAGGTGGAGGCCTTCTTGCCCTAATCTAAATGGTGCCAGATGGCTGCCTAATTAGTTACTCTGCATCTATATTCTGTTTCATAGCTGCTATTCTTTCTGCAAAATTTCAGTTAACAGACCCTACTCATTATTTTTCCCATTTATCTGACCTGGTGTCTTCCATAATCAAAGGGAAATGAAATTATAAAATTTATTACATTTTAGAATTTAATAATTTTGATTAATATAAAAGTTTGATTTTATTATAACCCAAGGAATAAAATACTCCATAAATATGATCTTTTGGTATGTATTTGTGTGTGCTTGTTCATACAGTTTTATTATTGTACTTTAGAAGTACAGGCTGATAATTTTAAAGTTTAAATGTGGAATCTCAGGACATTAATGAATATTTACACATACATATATGTATTTCATCTCTTGTTTCTAATATTATATCCATACTTCAAACTATAATAATATAATACTATATTTTTAAGATACTACTACCAAAATAATTAAATCAGTGAATTGGAAGTATGCAAATTTTATATTATAAAGTTGACTTTGTGAATTTTAACAAAGAAAGACATATGTGCTGAGTGTACAGATCCCAATGGAAGACCTTTCCTAGCAACAATAACTATGGTAGAAGATAGTTTTCCCTTATAAAAATTATTGAGGTACATTACTAGTCATCTAAATTGCAATAGCTTCAATTGAATAATCTACATTCAAAGTGATCCAATACTATCAATAACAAATAAAACCACAAGTAGTACATTGCTCTTTAATCAGAATCAATCAAATTAAATTAATAATCAATAAGATGGCATAATTTTTATGATAAACTGGACTGGTAGTTTAAATCTGCAAGCTATAATTAACAATTATATATTCATTGTATTTTCAGGAAACTATATGTGAGTCAACAGCAAAATATCTTATGTTTTCTTTAAATTTGGAAAAAATTAAATACATTTGCTTTTTCAAATAAGTATTGGATTTTGAAGCTTGCTAGTTTGGTCTTTTTATTCGCTAAGCACAATTATTTATCTGTCCACGAAAAAACTAATTATAATTATCTTACAAAAAGCGATATTTTGATTGTAAGTATGGTATATGTAAAAAATAGACTTGCCTATTTATAAAAGATAGCATGTTTAATCCTAAATTATATTGAAATGTGAACACCTCTGCAATATTTGATTATATCTATAATATATTGTATTCTTTATAATAATTCTTCCTGTTTTAGTGTACTTTCTTATAATTCTTTGCAGCATAAATGATAATCAACTTTGTCAACTTAAATTTCTTTCAGAATTCCTTTCAGTTATGCAATCATTATTTAATTAACTGTTACTGTAAATATTTTGCAGAAAAGGGGCCAGAGCGGTGGCAAAGCATTAAGGTTTCTGCCTTTCATTCAGTTGACCATGGAAAGACCGTGTTTCTATCCCCCAGCATCCCACATTGCCCCACCAAGCTAGGAGCAATTTCTGAGCGCATAGCCAGAAGTAACATCTGAGCGTCAATGGGAGTGCCCCCAACTCTTGTTTTCTTTTTTTTTGTTTTGTTTTGTTTTGTTTTGTTTTTTTCAGAAACAGTAACTACAATCAGTTGACTATATGTTCTCCAAATACTGGGTTGACTTGATACTAATAGCAGAAAGATCATTAAAATGAAATCCAGTGGCCAGAGCAATAGCACAGTGGGAGGGTGTCTGCTTTGCATGTGGTTGAACTGGCTTTGACAGAATCCAATATGGTCCCCGAGCCTTCCAGGAATAATATCTGAACAGAGTCAGGAGTAAATCCTGAGTGTCACTAGGTATGATTCAAAAACAAACAAACAAAGCAAGCAAACAAACAAAAACAGAATCCAAGTTTCCTAATTAAGAAGACAGTCTGGGGTCAATGATATGATTTTACTGATAAGGAACATGCCTTACTTGCCTAATGCCTTTTCTTTTTTCGTTTTCTTTTTTTATCTCTATTAACACCACTAGCTTTAGCTCTTGTGACTCCCTGAACACTATTGGGAGCGAATCTCTCCAATCATAGTTAAACAATGAAAATAAAATAAAACTGCTTATAAATTGAATTATTTTTATCATCTCTTAGCCAAGAATTAACAGTTTGCCTATATAATATATACCTCACAATTTGTTGTAAGAAATGATGTATATTTGTGCTTGTGATTTTCTTGATAGACTGTCTTTTTTTTTTTTTTTTTTTGGTTTTGGGGCCACACCCAGTGACGCTTAGGGGTTACTCCTGGCTATGAGCTCAGAAGTCGCTCCTGGCTTAGGGGACCATATAGGAAACCAGGGGATTGAATCGCGGGCCGTCCTTGGCTAGTGCAGGCAAGGCAGGCACCTTACCTCCAGCGCCACCACCAGGTCCCAATAGACTGTATTGTTGCTTTTTTGTGTTTTATCAATGTTTCAAGAAAAAAATCACTAATAAGTTATTATTGTGAAAATGAATGACTGATAGCTAATAACCTAATCCATATTTGTTTTGTTTTAGGAAAAAAATTCTTTTATAACACTATTTTCTAATAGTCAAAAATCAATCGTTTTCCTACCTTAGATAGTGAGTACCAAAAGTTCATTATAATACAATTTACTTATGAATAAAATTCAGTCTAATATTTATTTTTACTTAAACTAGTTTTATTGTTCAAATAATTCCTCTAACATAATTTATATAATATGTAATAATCCCAAAGTTACAATTCTTTGAAATTATTTGTTATACATATAAACATTTAGGAAAACCAAGTATAAAACAAAGGAGAATAAACTTTAGTTTTTTCTAATATTTTTCTTATCTATTTTGGAAAATGTTTATGCATCCTTTTTCTATTGTACACTGATAAAGTGTTAACTTTATTTGGGGGGGGGGTATACCCAGTGACGCTCAGTGGTTACTTCTGGCTATGCTTTCAGAAATTGCTCCTGGCTTAGGGACTATATGGGACACCAGTGGATCGAACCTTGGTTCGTCCTGGGTAGGGAATGCAAGGTAGATGCCCTACCACTTGCGCCACCACTCCGGTCCCAAGTGTTAACATTT
The DNA here is from genome assembly GCA_004027635.1 of Crocidura indochinensis. NCBI lineage: Eukaryota > Metazoa > Chordata > Mammalia > Eulipotyphla > Soricidae > Crocidura > Crocidura indochinensis. Next base: position 188 of record PVKC010001268.1, on the reverse strand, counting down.
TCTTTCTAATCATTTTACCTTCTAATCTAATTCAATCCAATCCAAGCCAATCTAATAAAATAGTCTAATCTGATAGCTAATATTCCTAATAATTAATGTTTTCTTAAACCGATAATATTATTTTATTAATTTAACAAAACTTTCAGTATTATTATTGATGTTGGTGGAGTAACCATGGATAAAATCCA
>PVKC010001267.1:22294-52571 GCA_004027635.1 Crocidura indochinensis | reverse complement strand
GAAGGAAGGAAGGAAGGAAGGAAGGAAGGAAGGAAGGAATGGTGACTGGCATGCCTATAAAAAGACAAATTAAAATGATGGAACACTTAAAAAAACTCTCACAAATAAGCTGTCATCCCTTCATTGGAAATCACTTAAGGTAGTACTTCCTTCAGTGATCCAGAGTATGGTCTGAGATACAAATTTCCAACTCTCTGCTAGTAGTCCCAAGTGACCACACTATTGCTGGGAACATGGAACACAAGAATCTATGCTAAACAGTTGACATTTTCATCTATTCTTTGTATAAGAATCATTGTAACCCTTCCCACTTTTTCAGAGACAAGGTCAAAAGCAATCTTACAAGTTCTCCTTATCTCTTCAACCTACTTTCTGCTTTGCCACCAGAGTTTAAACCCTTAAATATAGGACTTGGAAGATGATCAAGAACAAGGTGGCCCTAGATGCAAATCAATCTACTTCATCTCAACAAATCAGAGTTACATAAAAGATTCATTTGCCAAATGTATTTGCAATAGCTTCTTAAAATTGTGTCATTTATATACCAATGTAAAAGAAACAACTTTCATGCATTTTTTTACGATTTCCACGGACATAGATTAGATCCTATTTTTAAAAACTTAGCAAACAAAATTGTGCCTCTTGCATATGACTTAAAAGTTATAAGACTAATATGTTAAAGATATTATTAAATTAATATTAAACCAATAAATTAAACACTCAATTTAATCAATTTATAGTAATTAGTTTAATATGAATAACTAAATAATTTAAATGTATACTTTTATATATAATATACTGCTATATTAAAGATAAGATTCTAAAGAGAGTATAAAACTTAGTGATTGAAAAAAAATAGACATTATGAAGATGAAGAACTTTTAATACAAAATACTTAAAACTCTTTGAAAGTGTAAAACAAAAGTCAGAAATTTTATAAATGAAATTCAAGTAGTCTTTTTTTTTCTTTTTTTTTTTGCATGGCCACATCTTGTGATACTCACTGATTATTCCTAGACTCAGCGCTCAGGGATCACTTAGAACAGTGATTAACACACAATAAATGATATTTTTTGTAGAAGAAATAAATAAGTAATAATGAAAGTGAGTGTGAGTTGCTTCTTGTCACTAATAGAGTGTGGTAATCAAATACAGTAGATTCCCACTATTGAGTATTTTTTAGCATTCAAAATAAATGTACATTTACTTTTTTATTTATTTTGGGGGATTTTGGAAGATATTGGGCACACTTAGCCTGTTCAGGTTTTATTGTTGATTCTGTAATCAGAAATCACTTCAGTGAGTGCTTTGTGTACCTATTCTGTGCCACAGATAGAACCTGAGTTAGTTGTTTTTAAGGCAAGTGCCTTATCTCCTATACTATCTTGCAGAGGCCCATAGTTAAATATTTAGAAACTACAAATGTTTTTAAAAACTACAAAGGTATAAAAAGGTATAAAAAAGAAAATAGTAAGATGTATAACTAAATAATATTCATTTTAATAAAAATAAGTTAATCCTGGGCCTGGAGCGATAGCACAGCTGGTAGGGCATTTGCCTTGTATGCAGCCAACTGAGGTTCAATCCTGGGTATCCCATAAGGTTCCTAAGCCTGCCAGGAGTGATTTCTGAGTGCAGACCCAGGGGTAACCCAGGTTTGACCCAAATACCAAAAATAAAAAGTTAATCCTAAACTACTGTTTAAAAAACACATAAAATGTACCTATTAAAATAAATTAAAATAGTTGCTTATGTTAGTGATAAAGAAATAAAAGAAAATAAATTAGAGAAAGTATAAAATAATTTCAATAGTACAGCGGCATTTGCCTTGCAACCAGCCGATTCAGAACCAAAGGTGGTTGGTTCAAATCCCAGTGTCCCATATGGTCCCCCGTGTCTGCCAGGAACTATTTCTGAGCAGACAGCTGGGTGTGGCCCAAAAACCAAAAAAAAAAAAAAAATCAATAGCAATAAGCAAAAAATATGATTAACTAGAATGTTTATCAAGTACAGAGGAAGAAAGATGCTATTTAATAATATTTTGATATTAGTCAAACAAATATTTTGTTACTCCTTCCTCAGAAATATAGGATGTAAAATATTTTTCCTTGATTTTGTTTGCTTCAATGATTGATTAAGAAAGCAAATATGGCTGACATGCTCTTCTGGAATTCCCAGACCATCTTATAAAAATCTTTACAGTTTTGCCCATTTTTTCTAGAGATAGCTGACTTCATTGAAAACTATTTAGTATCCAGAGTTGAGCTAGAGATTGCAGGTAAGATTTTTTAGCTGGGCATTATATATGATGGCTGACACAAGCCATCATAGCAAGGTCTTCAAATTTAGTTTTCTGAGGCTTTCCAAATTAGGTATGTACCAGATGATTACCACTGAATCACTAGTCAATATGATAGGTAGCAGAGGACTCACTCTACAGAATTCTGCTAAAACTCCATCAGAACTCCAGACCTACTCATTTATAAACTATAAGACATGTTCTTGTTGTAGTTACTGTTAGGTGATTACTTTTTTCTGCACTGACAGAGACTTAGAACCATAACAAACAATAACACATTGTGTCTACTCACTTTAAAGAATACACAATAAAGAAGATGAAAAATACTTGAGTAAAAGACAATAGTGAACAAAATGGCAATTTATAAATTATATTTCTCAATTTTTATTTAAGTAATAATTCCCCACCACCAAGAATAATTGTGCAGCTTCTTTCATGGATGCATAACAACTATACTCCAAAAGCTTCATTAAAACATAGGAGCTAAGCACTCCTTTAATGGGAGGAAAGTTTTAGGATTCCAGATACCTGCTCACTCCCAGTACAAACCCAAAGAACATCAAGTGGACACAAAAACATCAGTCTGACCCTCATTAATGGTGATTGTAACATCTATGAAAATGAAAAAATTAAAGAACAGATGTAGCTCAGATGTAATATAAGCACATTCCTTGTTTTAACACCCAGAGCACACACCCTGCTTTCCCTAATCCCTTTATCCTTTTCCCTGAACACAGAAGCACACACCCTATTTTAATCCCCTCTCTCATCCGACCCATTTAGCTGATACAGAGTCCACACTTTACTCTTCCTAATATAAATATTCATTTACCACCTACAATAAACGGAATTACTTTTCTGAAATAGCTGGTTCATGCAATTTTGTGAGTGCTCTATTCACCTGAGATCCGACCTCACCAGCAACTCTGACCTCACCAGTGATTTCTACATCTTGGGATCTGAACTTATGCCTCATTTACAGATGCCTACAGAAGAAATTAAAAATCAACGGGGATCACCGCTGACACCAGACCTCTTTACCTAAGAGCTTTCAGGACAACAATTATTTCACTTCTCCATAATCTAAAAATGATGTTATAGCAAAGAATCAGTAAAGTTTGAGAGCTAGATGGGAAAAAAATGAGCAAAATCAAAATAGAAGTAATATAATGTATGAACATAATAGTAAGCCTTAGAAGCTGAAGAGAATTAGTATACTTAAAAATACACTAAAAAATCCAGCAAGAAAAGGAAATAAAAAAGAAAATGAGAAAAAAAATGAAAAGAGTATCGAAAAAATTATTGACAATGCCAAAAAGAATAATTTCAGAAGCATGGAAATTCCAGGAGAGAAAAGAGGTAAAGAAAAGAAAGAAGACTCATTGAAGAAATTATTGGAGAAAAATTTCTTCAACCTGCAGAGCAAGATGGGAATATATATACAGGAGGCCCAAATGTAAACCAGATAAAATCCAAAGAAAGCTACATCTCGACATTTTACAGTCAAATTGACAAGATCTAAAGCCAGAGACAGATGCCTTGCAGTTCAAACAAAATATCACACACATTAAAAACAGCATCAGATTCATAGATATTTCTGCAGGGAAATTCAGTAGTCCAGAAAAGAATAAAATATCATAAACAAAATATTGAATGAAAAGAGCTTCCAACCAAGAATTCTCTACACAGACTCAGTCAGAATTAAAAATAGAATTTTAAAAATCCATCAAACAGTAGTTGTGGAACTATTTGAAATCTAACTCAGCCCTGGCAAGGACACTGAAAAGTCACACAAAAAGAAAACATCAAATATTATAGTCATTCATTCCACATATAAAAAGTCCTTAGATATATGGAAATTCAATTTATTATAAAAGAGGAAAGACCATAAAGTAGAAAAAAAGGCTCTTTCACAAATTAATAAGGCACATTCTTTTGTAGTCACATACAGAATAATCAGATTGGACCACTGTCTCATATAATGATCAAAAGCTAACTCGAAATGAATTAAAAATCAAATAAAATTTAGGCAGAAATAGTTTTACTCCCTACTATTAATTTTCAGAATTGTATTCTGGTATTTGACTCCAACAATTTGAAAGCAAAAGCAAAAATAATTAAATTAAAAAGCTCTGGGAATTACATCAAATTGAAAAACTTTTCACTATGAAGGTAACTATTACAGAATGAGAGAAAATACTTATATTTCATATATTTTCTAAGAGGCTAATATTCAAAATCTATAATGAATTCAGAAAACTTAACAAAAATTCCCATCAATAAAAGAAGAGCTGAACAGGCAAGGCACTTTTCCAAGGAAGATATACAGATGGTGAAGAGGTTTAGCATCATTTATTATAAGTGAAGTGCAAATCAAAACATCAATGAGAGATCACCTTGCACCAGTGAAAATGGCATATATCAAAAGAGATGCATGTGATGGGGATGTGGAGAAACAGGATCTTTCATTCACTGGTAAAAAGGATATAAATTTGCTTTGCTTCTACAAAAAAATAACATTATGCAGAATTCTCCTAGGTGTCTATTCCTAGAATATAATAATACTGATGCATGAAGATAAATGTGCATCTATGTTTCATTGGATCATTATTTTTAAGTGCTAAGATCTGTAAGTAACCCATGTTTAGAGGTGAAGGGATAAAGTTGTGTTGAACAAAGAAATGTTAGTCAGTTTAAAAAGAAAACATGAAGTATTTCAACTTGGTACTATATGGATGGAAGTGATGGATATCAATCATAGCAAGAAACATGGCAGAGTAAATGACTTTCAGATATATGAAGTATGAGAAACAAATCAAGGGAATAGATAATATCCAATAAAAGTAAACAAATTTTAAGTGGAATAGCCAGAGAGATTATTCATGGGTTTAGTCCTCAGAACCTCATTTTTCCTAAATACCACTAAGAGTGAACACTGAGAACAGGACCAGAATATTCACTAAAGTACCACTAGTTATGTACCAAACGATCCCCAACCCTCCCATTCTAAAAACAATTATGAAGGCAGAACTGAGTTTACTAAGAGAAATCTGAGCAAAATGAAAGGGCCCTCTGAAGAATAGTAGAGTATGGTGCAGTAAAAGTGTTCTACTAAATAATATGAACATTTACACCTTCATCAAGTTTACTGACATAGGTGGGGAGGAAGGAAATCCCGGACATTGGTGATGGGAATATTGCACTGGTGAAGGGGAGTGTTCTTTGCATGACTAAAACACAAATACAATCATGTTTGTAATCAAGCTGATTAAATAAAGATATACAAAAAATTATAAAAATTAAAGGAAAAAATAGAAGTAGGAAACATTTCAGAATGTGAGACTTGATTGAATATAAACTGTAAAGGATGCCATGAAATTAATTGTCAGGAGAGAGGAAGGTCATGATTATTTGCTGTAGGTACTATATAGATGGCTCTTTGCAACAGATTATGTACATTTCTGATATTTTATGAGTACTTTTGGACTTTTATTAGATACATACTAAGAAATACAACTATTAAGGGCTTTTTTCTTTGTACACCAAACTTGTAGACAAAAATACTGCGATTGTATATTACCATATTTTCCAGCATATAAGACGACTTTTGAAACAAAAAAAAGGTCAAAGAAAATCAGGGGTCGTCTTATACAAGTATATCCCGAAAAATGTTTCAATATGCCGCTAAACGAAAATTGTCACAAAACGAATTTTCCAACTCGGTCCTGCACCAATCACTGCAAGGCTGCTCGGACTGCCTCTCTAACACAGCCAATCCAAGCAGACTTTTTATGCATGCAAATTAGACAATGTTCTGGACCCGAATCTACACTTTAAAAAGCCTGCTCAGATTGGCCAGAGTCAGAGAGGAAGTCTATTGCAGTATAACCTCTGAACCTTTGCTTGTTGTGATTGGCTCACTGTAGTGCATACAGTTGCAGCACAGGAATGTTCTGTCTGGCACAGCAAATGTAGGCCTAAACCTATGTTTTAACTTCAAAATTAGTGGGTTGTCTTATATGCCCAGTCTTCTTATACGCCAGCAAATACAGTAATTCTACAACTATTGTACTATTAATTTTTTGACACAAAAAGGTTTAGTGGAAAATCAATCATGAGCCAGAGACTAATGGAACTGAAAATAGATTAATAAAGATAGAAAATCAACAATTTGATTTTTTATATTATATTTATTTCTGTTTATTTGAAACACCAAAAATTTATAGTACTGTTAGTGATAGGGTTGCATGTCTACAACACCACACTCAGCTTCCCTCTATCAATGTCTCACGGTGTCCTACCTGTCTCCTCTATCCCTCCTTCTGTTAGCCCAATTCTGTAAATAAGATGATTCTCTTGTCTTTAACCAGAAAATGAGAATTTTTCCAAGAGATATAGTGTAGCACGTAAGGCAATTAGTTTTATACACAACTACCCTAGTTTGATCCAAGTACCCCTTATGGTTTTAGAGTCTTCGCAGGAGTAATCCTTGAGCACAGTCAAAAGCAAGCCTAAACATTACGGGTGTGGGGTGGGGATGGGGAGGAGGGAGATATGGGAAACTGGTGGTGGGACTGTTCACTGGTGAAGAGGGTGTTCTTTACATGACTGTAATCATGCAACTATAATCATATTTATAATCACGGTATTTAAATAAAGATAATTATCAAAAAAGAAAAGAGTTCATGTTATTTGTTGGAAAAAAAGAAAAAGAAAAGAAATCAAAAAATGAAAGTTTTATATGAGTTTTTCTACAAACATATTTAAGAGAAAAAATTTAGTATTCCTATAAGCTATATTTAAAAATCAAGTGCACTAAAGTAGTATCTCTTAACTATGAATCTGAAAAGCATACAATTCAGATAGGTATATATTTAGACCCTTCACAACTCAGAGAATTGGGGCCTTTTCAGTGATACTTGGTTAATCAGGCCAGTAGTTTATAGGTAGGATCTGAGAATGTGGTGCTCATTGGATTTTATGTTCAGTTACTACCAGGACAACCCCTAGGTATATAGGGTCCTCCAGGGCTACATCCAAATACTTGGGAGTATTGTAATAAAAATTCAACACATATCATGCTTTATTTTATTTTATTGTGGGACCACACCCAGTGATGTTCAGGAATTATTCATAGTTCTGTTTTAAGGAATTACTCCTGGTGTTGCTTGGGGGGCAATATGGGATGCTGAGGATTGAAACCAGGTATACTTCATGTAAATCAAAAGACCTACCCGATGTATTATCACTCTGGACTCCATGGACACATATCTTGCCTAACTCTTTTACAATCTCCTCCCAAAGAAATATTTTTGTCTTATGTGTAATAAATATATATGTATATATATATACACTTATTTTTATTTTAATATAATAGAGCTATAAATAGCTCTACATAAATAACATTTTACTTAGTATTTCTAGTGTTTTTCTTTTAGGCCCTGTATAATCAAGAAATTGAAAACTTTATACTTTATTTTAGAAAGTTTAAGTTTTTTACTGTATAAAAAATAATGTATAAGTAACTAACATAGCTAAATTTCCAGTTCAATAAATCCTATTCAAAGTAATGTTTAGGGGCCCGGGAGATAGCATGGAGGTAAGGTGTTTGCCTTTCATGCAAAAGGTGATCAGTTCGAATCCCGGTGCCCCATATGGTCCCACGTGCTTGCCAGGAGCAATTTCTGAGCATGGAGCCAGGAGTAACCCCTGAGCACTGCCGGGTGTGACCCAAAAACCAACAATCAAAGTAATGTTTAGTTTAACTGATATTTGTAGAATAAATATTTTTAAAAGAAAGTTTAGTTAAAATTAAAGTCCTTGTTTAGGATAATCACCTTGAAGAATAAAAATAATTTTTCTAGTAGCATTCAAATAAGGTATTGTAGTGATTGTGTTGTCACTGGTATAAATTTTGTACTAGCATTCATTTTCTTATGTTTTCAAATGGAAAAAAATGCATTTACTGTTCAAACATTTTCTTAGATATATTTATATGCTTCTGACTTCTTAAGTTTACACAATTCCTCTTTGTTAATCCCCATACATTAAATAGGTATATTTAAATAACATAAATTTAAATACACAATTTTGCATATTTTAACATATATTTGAAGCATAGACATATGAAGCAATTTTAAACATTTTGTAACTCCTGAAATCTGAATTCATCAGTCTTGGAATTTTATCAATTACTTTTCAGATCTTATTTTAATTGAGTAACTTCCAGTCTTTTGAATTTACAGCATAATGTGACTAAATATAAAACTGCTAACCCACTACTTCCATCTTGTTAGATAACTACTGACTAAATCGTATTGTAATGTAATATTCATTAAGTATGAAAAGTTGAAAAGGGAAAATATTTAAATTAAGTATTAAAAATTGAAAAAAAGAAATATAGAAATGTTTGGAGATATTGTGAAACAAAAATTAAGAAATTTAGAACTTTCATTATCATTATTATAAAGTTGAGAACATTATATATTACATCATATTATCATTATTATAATGTTGGCAATTATGTCACAAACTAAGATGATGGCAAATATATTACCAAAATGAAACAGAAGTTAATTATCTTTGCTGGTAAAATTTTTTTTTTGTTTTGTTTTTGGGCCAAACCCAGTGACGCTCAGGGGTTACTCCTGGCTATTCGCTCAGAAGTTGCTCCTGGCAGGCACGGGGGACCATATGGGAACCAGGGGATCGAACCGTGGTCCGTCCAAGGTTAGCGAGGTAAGGCAGGCACCTTACCTGCAGCGCCACCGCCCGGCCCCCTTTGCTGGTAAAATTTTAAGAAAGAAAATATGCTTGGCATCTTATTCATTAAATAAGAGACATTATTTGATTGTACATGACTTGTAAGTTATAGAGTTCTCTAGCGTAAGACTGACAACCTGAACAGAAATCTATTTCCCAGGAAGTTTAAGGATGATTGCTATCTCTGTTACTTTACTTTGCTCCTAATAGCACTCAATTCAAGTACAACATACACAATACTTAAATAAGGATAGTACTATGAGTAAAAGGATTAGCTATTAAGACTTTTCTCCAAGTAATGAGCACAAACCATTATTGTCTGGATCAAACAAGTGTTCTTTATTCCACAAGTGATGAGATGCTTAGAAGTTTCTTATGTTGAGCTGAAAGTTATTTCATTTAAATTTTAACCCAGAGGCCACCAGGATAAATATATTTTTCTCATTGAATTCTTTTAAGATTATACATTTTGATCAGTTTGACAAGAAATCAGATCCACAATGATTCAATCATCTTTAAAGAATCTCTAAAAGACATACATCTACTGTCTGTTTGCATAGTTGTAAAGTCAAGAAGTTCATTGCACTGAAAATATATAAATATTAACTCTGGACTGCTCTTTGATCTAGAACTTATTGTCTTTGTGTAATTTCTTATTTTTCATATCTGTACAGATATTCATGCTCCTCTATATAATAGTCCCATATACTGGAAATACTGAGTCTTTTAACTTTTCTAAAGTCCCTCTCTCTTCTATGACTATTTATTAATGGCTATATATGTATATATAATTATACTTAACTAAATAAATATTAATTGATCATTAATTAGTCAATGATTAATTAATTAACCAAAACATTGTATAATAAATTATTAGATTAATGTTTGTTTATTTATAATACTTATTAATAATTTAATTTCTATGTTCCTTATGAGATTTTTTTGTTGAAAATATAATTAAATTGTGACATACTATTTCCTAATTACTGTTAAACAGATTTGCAAGTTGATCCCAGTTTTCATACTTTAGATTCATGTTGTCCTACAATATTAACAACAAAGCTAAAAGTATTAAATGATGTCATATATGATTTTCTTAGTACTGACAGTTACTAAATGAATGAACAAATTCCAGTAATCACAAAACCATTATCATAATTTTGTTTATCTTATTCTCTATCAGATAAATTAGGTTTAACCGTTTAGTGCATTTTATCAGAGTTTAGAATAAAGTAAGTTTTCAAACTAACATACTATATAATTTAAAATGTATCTGCTGCACCAAATTAATCAGAAAAGAATGAGTTTAATTTATATCTTTTTAAAAAATATAACTTAATTTTAGTTACCACAATTAGAGAGGAAAATTTCTAGGCAATTAATATAGAATTAATATCTCATCTAGTGCTAATGATTGTATCTGTATATGAATACATAGCCTACTGTAGAGTTTTTTGGCATTCTCAATTTCCTATTAATAATTATTCCTTCCTTATGCTGCTTCTAATAAAATAAAAAGCAAAGTTTATATGTAAAACATTCAATTTACCTTTAATGATATTGCTCCTTTTTCTATTGCAGTTTTGTTTTGTTTTTGTTTTAGGAACACACCAGGCAGTGTTCACTGCATATTCCTAGCTCTGTATTAAGGGATCACTCCTGGTGGAGCTTAGGTACCAGGCATATAATTCCATAAAGCTTGCCTGTAGACTAGTCAAGTGCCCTACCCAGTCTTTCTATGGCAAAGCCTTTACCTTTTCTGCCTCAAGTACCTGTTTATCTAGGTCTATATTAATTATTCAGCTTTCTTCACAATAAACCCTTGCTCGAAAGCTATGTTCAGTGCATGGACTCCACAAAATAAAGAAAATTACTATATAAAAAGTGAATTTTGGGGCCGGGCGGTGGCGCTGGTGGTAAGGTGCCTGCCTTGCCTGCACTAGCCTAGGACAGACCGCGGTTTGATCCCCCAGTGTCCCATATGGTCCCCCAAGCCAGGAGCGACTTCTGAGCACATAGCCAGGAGTAACCCCTGAGTGTCACCGGGTTTGGCCCCAAAACAAAAAAAAATAAAAATAAAAAAAATAAAAAATGAATTTTATTTTTCTGGGAAATTTTATTAATTGGATAAAGAAACTTGTTACATAAGACTGCGACTTGTTAAGAAACTAAATAATCTGGGGCCAGCGAGTTGACGCTAGATGTAAGGTGTCTACCTTGCAAGCGCTAGCCAAGGAAGGACTGTGGTTTGATCCCCTGGCGTCCCATATGGTCCCCTCAAACCAGGGGCAATTTCTGAGCGCTTAGCCAGGAGTAATCCCTGATCATTAAACGGGTGTGGCCCTGAAAAAAAAACAAGAACCTAAATAATCTCTTATGAGTTTAATATCTGGACTGAAGAAATATCTCAAAGTAATACAGTACATACTTTTATGTGTGAGGTCCTAAGTTTGATCCCCTAATCAAGTGAAATGACCTCAGGATCTTCAAACACTGTCACCAGATGTGGTCCACACAACAAAAAGATTGAGAGATTATATTTCATAGGAAACTGTGTGAAGTGATTATTATTTTGTTTAGTTGTGCTTGCAAAGGATTTTGCAAAATACTCAATTTATCACATTTGGTAAGTTTAGTGCATTTGTATTTAGAAAAGACCACATTTTTCTTTTCTTTTTGGCTTTTGGACCACACCCGTTTGATGCTCAGGGGTTACTCCTGGCTAAGCACTCAGAAATTGCCCCTGGCGGCCAGAGCTGGGCCCAGAGTTCCCACAAGTCAGGAGTTCTCTTGGTCTTGTACTGGCATGTGGTGGGCACTGGGATGGACAGCTAGCCCGAGGACCCCCCAGACTTCCCATTAGTCTGTGGGGCCAGATTCCCCATGCCAGAGGGGCCCTTCAGGAGAAACTCAGGTAAGTTGGGCCGTGGGGGAGGATTTGGGGTGGAGGGCAGCTCCACCCCCTATGCATTCACAAACAGCAGGGGCCAGAGCTGGGCCCAGAGCTCCCACAAGCCAGGAGTTCTCTTAGTCTTGTACTGGCATGTGGTGGGCACTGGGATGGACAGCTAGCCCGAGGACTCCCCAGACTTCCCATTAGTCTGGGGGGTCAGATTCCCCCACGCCAGAGGGGCTCTTCACGAGCACCTCAGGTAAGCTGGGCCCTGGGGAGGATTTGGGGGGAGGGCAACTCCACCCCCTATGCATTCCCAAACAGCAGGGGCCAGAGCTGGGCCCAGAGCTCCCACAACTGCAGACAGTAGTCAAAGTAATTTCCTGTTATCCATTACAGACCCCCTACAGTATGGTCGTTTTTCATTCATAACAATTTTCAAAATTAAAATAGCCTTTTAACCTATCCACGAATACTCTTGCCCTTGACTATATAAAAGGTAATGGAACACCCTATATAAAGAGAATTTCACTCAAATAGATCTCTGAAATCAATTTTTATGTGAACGTTATTTTTTATAAATTTGAAGTCCTCTCTGACTCCCAAGCCTTAAACTTAAGTATTCATCTATAGGATGAATATAGCCCCACTCCACAAAGTTCTGAGGATTTATCTTGAAAGTACTCAAAGTAAGAAATGGGATATTTTTACTTTTACATTGACCACCAAGATGTGTAAATTATTATACAGTGGTCCACTCATTTCAGTTCAGAATTAGAGGTGTTTAAAAAAAAAGTGAAGCAAAGTATTTTTAATTGAATAAAACTCGAGTAGAAAGGCATGAGGGAAATAAAAGAGGACGTCTGTGATAAAAAGAGAACATAGCGTATCACAACCTTTTCCAAAATGGAAATAGGCAAGTAAAGAAAAAGTAGAAATACAGACAAGCAAGTGAGATACATGATATAGGAAAACATGAACTTGGAGAGCAAGTCAAGATTTAGGGTTCAAAACTAAAGTAAATGTATACATAATAAGACTTTTCAGTTTTAGTTATGCAAAGTTATATAATGAAATTGTGGCACTTTGAAGAATATGTGGCAAACTTATACTTGGCTTGTCAAAAAGTCTCTGTGTGCTCCAGTCATGACTGATTAACATTTAATACTATTTCACCTAACAAAAACGCTGTCATCCCCTAATTATAAAAAAAATCTCTGTACTTACAAAGGTGTTCTTGCTAAATAGCACTAATCAGTTTTTTAAATTTCTAGTTTTAATAGTTTGACAATTTTAGTGAAAAAAATCATGACATGATAGACTTCCCTTTAACAATTATTTTAAAGTATTTATAAATATTTATTTGCAAGAAAAGTCCTGCAATGTATATTTAAAACAAAAGATCAATTATCAAAATATAATATACTACAAAAATCATAACAAAGGACACAAAACTTCTACAAGTAAACTGTACAAAGGATATTAATGAAAACAGTAGATTCAAATAATAAAAATTTCATAACATGTTAATTACTATTGGATGTTAGAAACTGGTTAATTGACATTGTATATGCCAATGTTCATATATGGAAATATACAGAGGAGCTAAAGATAGAAGAATAAAATGTAGCATGCTCACAGTATATATAAATGCTGAAATACTATTTTGGTGGATTATTGACTCAATGACAGAGCACTTGCTGGATGTAAGAAGTTCTGGGTTCAATACAAAACAAATTAAAAATAAATATTTTTGGTAGGAGAGATAGTGATTAATGCATATTTAGGTGCATGTTTTAATAATATTAATCAGAAAACATGTCTTTATTTACTGATCAAATAAATCTATTTCTATGACTATGTCTACATAATAGCAAAGAATTTTATAAAAGTTAAATATTTGATACCTGCAGACATTGTTTCAAATACTATAATAATTTTTTAAATTTCTAAAATTTATGTCTGTCATTTTTATGATTATATTTAATATTTTGCAGTTAGAAAACTAAAGACAGAATGGTTTAAAACTCAAAGCTAAAGGAATACTGGGTTAACCTTAATTCGGGAAATCTGCAACCAATATTATATTTATTTATTTATTTTATTTATTTATATTGATAAATTGATTTTATTGGATTTTTAAATCTTTAAACAAATTTTATTGTCATACTTTGATTTACAACTTTGTAAAAATTATTATAAAATTTCAGGAGTATAAGTTCAACAAATTCTCTTACTACAATTTTCTGAAAGTTTCATTCAGGTTTATAAAATGGCTGTTATAAGAATATTTCTAAAATCTTTTATAAAATTAAATCTGATAAATGCATGTCAAAATCAAACAAATTAGGACACATCTAAACATTAAAATATTTAGCTGAAAAATGTAATTGTATAATCCTATGGAAATTACAATTAAAACACTGCAGGACCTGTCAAAATAATACCTACTGGGTATTATATATCTATGTATATTGTATGTCAATAAACAGGAAAAGATCTGAAGGACTCATGTTAATGTCTATATCACAGGGTAAACATTTAGGTAAAAAGTGCTACATTAACTGGTGATGGAGAGGTGTTTTTTACATGACTGAAACCCAACAACAATCATGTTTGTAATCAAGGTGTTTAAATAAAATATTATTAAAAATTATAAATCCTAAAACAAAACAAAGCAAAACAAAAAAAGAAACATATTGATTCACAAGATACCCAATCTACAAGTTATGTACAAAAGGGACCAATTACACTAGCAGTCAAGGGGGCAAAGGAGGGAGACATGGGATGCATGCTGGAAACACGGACTAAGGGAGGACAATGAGAATGGCCTTAATTCACTGTCATTATGTACCTTAAATAGAATTAGGAAAGACTTGGAATTCACATTGGTCACAATAAAAATTAAAAAAAAGGGCTACATTAGTGGTAATTGAAACGTATCAGTTGCCTCTGCCACATGTAATAATATGGAAATAATAAAACATATTTGAGTCTGTAAGTTATACTAGCTAACTAAACAAAAATATAAAAAAATAAAATGTAATCATATTCAAAAATTAGTGTAATCATATGTAAAATAGTATGTAAAATTAAATGTAATAATATATAAAAATAATATGTAA
This sequence comes from Crocidura indochinensis, assembly GCA_004027635.1. NCBI lineage: Eukaryota > Metazoa > Chordata > Mammalia > Eulipotyphla > Soricidae > Crocidura > Crocidura indochinensis. The sequence goes on along the minus strand of PVKC010001267.1, from coordinate 37,492 downwards.
AAAAGAAATGTAATAACATATTTGAGTCTGTAAATTATAATAGCTAACTAAACAAAGAAGAAAAAGAAAAAAAGAAATACTTTAAACAGTTCAGTAGAAGGGTGTTATTTTTAAAAAATTAAAAAATTAAAATTTTTAAATAAAAATAACCATAGTTATGCACGTTTCAGTAATGAAATGTACAACTCTCCTTCAGCAGTGCAATTTTGCTGCTACTAATGTCCCCCATTTTCCTCCTTCCCCACCTCCTACCTGTCTTTGAGACATGCATTCTATTTCTCTCCCTCATTAACATTGTCATAGTAATTGTTAACATAATTATTTCCCTGACTACACTCACCATTCTTGATGGTAAGCTTCATATCATGGACTTTATAAAATATGTAATAACATGGTATCAGGGACTGAACCCAGGTCTTCCCTGTTCAAATTAAACTTTTTTCCACTACTATATTTCTGGCCCTCTCTTTCTGTTCTTAGTAGTCTGTACTATACATGCTATGGACATTTGTTTTGTTTTGTTTTGTTTTGGGTTTTTTTGGTAGCTTTGTATTTAACTACATTATCATGAAGGGTCTGTTTGGTTAGTTCTAAAATGGGAAACTAAAATTACTTTTATCTTCCATCTAAACTACTGAAATGTGATAATGTAGAGTTAACTCATTAAAGGCAAAGACAGCCATTTTTTTGCTTTTCTTAGTTTTAAAATTTCAGTTAAGGCAACATGCTTATAATAGATTGAAGGTTAGGCTTAATTGTTCTTCCACTGCCCGTGTTGTCAGTTCTAATTTGAAAGACAGCATCTTCTCTCTTCTCTGTGTTGAAGTAGTACAGATACAGAAAAACAAATACAGAAAAAAGGTTGATGAGTAGAGAAGTACAGATAAATGTTCATAAATAACACTAAAAATACCAACAATAAAAAATGACCTGATGTCTCAAATAAAATAATTTAAAAGTTTTTTGATTGACCATTGCAAAGTAACTACCTGTTCACTGCAATAGTGATACCGACTATAGTGAGTATTCCATATTTTAACATTTAGCTTTTCAAGGTGTTGCATAGATAAATTATATGTTATTATAATAGAATTAAAATGATATAGATTTTCCTTTCTATAATCATGGCTGTGCTTCTAATGTATTTATTAAATAATAAATTCAAAATTCACTAATACAAATGTAGTTTGCTTTCAGAAATGCTGTTCTCTTTTCAGATGAGTTCATGTTAATCCAACCAAAAGCTGATATTTCTGGATTATTAAAAAATGCATGCTGCACATTTTACAAGAAACATCAAACGCTTATAAAATCAGCCTGGAACCACATTTTTATGACTTACAGCATAAATTAAGCCCTACAACTTTAAAGTTTGGTTATTAAATTTGTATCTTAAAATAAGTACGCTAAAAATATCTGTATTATACAGATAAAAATGTAAAAATGAATATAGACCTTAACTTTCCAAATATGTAGCTAATAAAGGTTACCCTTGATGAGCTGATTTTTCTAAAGCATTTTAAAAAGGTCAAGATTCTGTCAACAAATAGAGAGTTAACCTTCAAACATAAGTTCAAGGGTCTTTCTCTAAATGATTTCTATTTAGATGGAATACAGATCTGAATAAAATAGTGCCAAAGCAAAATAATCTACTGTCTCCTGTTTCAGCTAAATACCAATAAAGGTAAGTTTGGGGAGTCTTTAAACTTTATTATCAATTTGTTTTTGCTCAAAATCAGGCTCTCCATTAAGAAAAAGAAAAAGCACTGGAGGTTATACAAGGACAGCTGTTCAAATCACCTTGTCAATTGACACACAGAAATCTAGCTCCCCAAAGAAAGAAAATCAATGTACATAGAATGGCCAGAATTTCAAATATCTAGTTAGTATTACGACTATACTCTATCTTAGAGTTTTTAAGCTTTTTCCTCTGGCCAAAAGGGGGGAAATGTTGCTTTTATAATGGGGTGTTCTGTGAACAGTGATTCCTGCTTACATCACTTCATTTCAAAGGATTTTCTAGGACAATCAAATGGGCTCAAACCGAAACAGCCCAATTACCAGCGAAGAGTGCCTCAGGTTTAAAGAGTCAAGAGGGCTTTAAAAATCGATGATGTTATAGTTTTTGCATTCTTTAAAGGACAGTACTAAAAGTAAGCTAAACAAATGTTGAAAATCATTCTTTAGTATTTCTTCAAAGTATTACAACTCCTCACTCATAAACTCATTTAAAGACATTTATTGTATTTAGCAACTCATCAATATGGCTAATGACTTCCGTGCAAAGGTCAAATCAATTAAGACATATAGTAAATACTATGAAAGGAACAAAAGAATTGATACTTGTAATTTTAAATTTATATTAGTGGATAATAACAAAAATAAAAATCAACAGATGCAAAATAATTTTACTTGATTTTGGAGGCTCCTATTTTATAATTAAAGAATATTGTCTTTAATGTAATACTTATATTCTTAATACAATTATTTGGCATAATTAATAAATATTGTCTACCTAAATGTTTATGTTTGACCTTTTATCTTTTTTATTTCTGATTTATTTTTTCCTTTTATTAATTTTAATCAAAGTGGATTGCAAATCTTTCACAGTAATATTTTAGGTACATAGTGATATCGAATTTAGGGAATACCCACCACCAATGTTGTCCTCCCTCCACCCCTGTTCCCAGCTATATCCCATGTCCTCCTCTTTTTTCTTCCAGGCTGCTAGTGTAAGATGTCCTCCCTGTGTCTAGTATGTTGTAAATTGGGTACCCATTCTGTTGTCTGTCTCTGGATTTGGTGTTTAAGTCTGATCATTTTTTTTATTTCTACTTAATTATCATACTATTCTTTAGTCTTGGTATCCTCCATTATTTTCCCTCCAGCAGTCCTAGATAGTAAGAACATATGAACATACAGGAAAGCAAATGATACCATTTTTCCCCATAAAAACTCAGAAGAAAGATATTTCATCTATATAAAGAAGATAATTCACCTCTTAAATATCAGTGTGTTTAACTAGTTCTTAAGTAGTGGCTGTTTCAGAGAACTGAACAAGGACTTCCATAGCGTTGACAATTTTTTTTTTTATTTTTGGACCACACCGACAATGCTTAGGGATAACTCCTGGCTCTGCACTCAAGATCACTTCTGATAGTGCTAAGGGGACCATAAGGGATTGAACCTGGCACCACCATGTACAAGGCAAGGCCATTGTATTATCACTCCACTGTGTACACCAAAATCACTTTTGATAGTGCTAAGGGGGCCATAAGGGATGCCATTAGATTGAACCTGGCAAGCCACTGTATAATCTCTCCAGTCTCTGGGCTACAGCTATATAACTCTTCAGATTTTTTTTTGTAGATCAGATTCATTCAGTAGAAACCAAGAAACAAAGTAAACTTCTAAAAATATTCATTCAATTTATTAATTCTATTTAAGAATATATATTTTTTCAAGAACTACAAAGTTAAAGGAACGTTTCTGAGCACTAGAAATTCAAGTTCATGAAAATACTTGGGAAATACAATTAAATCAAAATAACATGTAGTAAAAATGGATTGACCATGATATCAAAATGAAAGGGGATAAAATACTGATACAGAATAGCCAGCTAATTCAAACCATCTCTCAAACCAAATAATAGAGAAGGTAAAAGTTATGTACTACATGCTTTCAAAAAGTATGTATATTGGAAGGAAGCAAAGTTGTCAAAATTTACTTTATAAATGCTAATTACCTAGCATATTTTTTGGATTTACTACATGAGTGGGAAATACTAGATTTGGTAATAAATGCTGTGAACCAAAGTAGATTTGCCTCATAAATTATCTTAAATGAGCATATATGCAGGAATTTGTAGATATAATGATGATGACAATAATCTTTGTTGAAATTATAACAATTTATGAAGAAATAAAAGTTTAGAGCTTTTGTAATTGTGTATTTGTGTACATTATAGTAAAAGATTGGAAGTGTAAATGTGTTAGAAAACATCCCTAAAGCCTCAGATTCACAGTGCACAGTAATTTCCTTTTTTACATCTTTATTCATCACTCAAAGAAAATATACAGTAGAAACTCAATAATTCTACGTAACCAAAAATACAAATTTGACTTTAATCAAAATTAGCAATGACATTGCCTATTGATTAAAACACAACTATTAATTAAAATAGTTCTTCAATTTAAAATAAAAGACTCTAAGCATAGAATCATCAGAACCCATGACTACCTCAATACTTAATATGTTCTGGTTATTTTATTTCTAGGCATAAATCTCTAGTTTCTAACTTACTTTCCTACTTTCTAGACCGCTGGGAAGCAATTCAGTGGTTTTTTTTTTTTTTTTTTGCATTTTCTTTTTTGGCCACTACAGGCAGGTGGGTCTCAGCAATACTATTTTACTAATACAGAAATAAAAAGGTTCCCTAGAAAGTTCTGATGCATTTTCAGCACATCTCTATTTTTTCCCTCTCTCCAATATATACCTGTGGATTTAAATTAGACTATTTTAAAAGAATAAACATTCCACATAAATTTATTTTAATATCAGAAAACATTTTCCAGTATATATTAACATTCCTTTTGAGTAAATTCATTATTAGTTCCAGGTAGCAATTATTTTTATTTTCATTCTCTAGTCCAAGGCTTGTCATTAATTATAGCTTGAAAAATGTTTTACCATTTCCCTGTCTTCAATATATATTATACTAAAAAGTAGCACATAACATTTTAAAAATAGTATTCATCAAAAGGAAATTGGGTAATTCTGGTTATAATTATTTTCAATTACTTTTATACTTGAATTGTGTTATTATATTATCCTAAGTAACACTTTTGCTAACCAATGATTCTTTTCTTTCTATTTGAAATCCTATATTTCTACACCAATTATTTGAATTCAAGAAGAATGATCAAAAGAAAATGAAAAGGTTATATAAATGTCACTGCCTTTCTGTGAATTTTACATGCTCATGCTGAACTGAACTCTATGAACATCTGGACTGGATCATCACTGAAGAGAGAAATACATCTGTGCATGAAACAGTGTTCCTAGTAAAAGCTTTTGACATAGAAGACACTTAAAAATGTGTGAAAAAGTTATTTTCCTACCCACACAATTAAACATGTCATACACATTTTAGTCTAAAGGATAATGCTGAAAATTGCAAGAAAAAGTCATACCATTTATTTCTTTTGTTAATATTTTAGAGTTTCAAACACACTTTCAGATATTAGAATAAATCAGTTAGAACCTAATCCTATTTTTGAAAAAATCTGTTAGATATTTTATGGAAGAGATAATGTAGTTATGGGTTTTTTTTTTGTCATGGTGCATATGTTTAATCACGTTGACGACCATATACATATATGATATTGTACATAAACTACAAAAATAGACACAGGCTTCCAATAGGATAATAAAAATTACTTTATCAGAGCAATTAATTAATGCTTTAATAAGCTTATATTTTAATTTATTTGTCTAAATTTGAGATCTTAAAAACAATCCCTATCTCCTCTTGTTTCCTCAAAATGTCTCATTTAATTCAATTATTAATATGTGACTCAAAAACCTAGAACTGAGATTCCATAAACCCAACAATATTGCTCAGAGAATATTGTCTAAGGGCACATGAACACAAGGCTGAAAGGGCATATGTTCTATATTAATTACAGCACTATTTACAAAAACTAGAATCTAAAAACAACCAAGGGGCAGAGAATAGATGAGTAGAAAAAGAAACCGGTACATCCACACAGTGTGATACTACACAGTTGTAAGGAAAAATGAAGTCATGAACTTTATTCATATATAGATGCACATGGAGAGTATCATGCGGAGTGAAATGAATTAGGACAGACAGAATAATCATACTCATTTGTGGGATTTTTAAAAAATAAGAATGTGATAATCATAAACAAAGCAATAGAAACAAGGGTCAGGAGGGCTGGTCCACAGTAGGAAGCTTGCCCCAAAGGAGAAGACTTGCTATTAGGAAAGAGATGAAGCCACTATGACAATGACAGATGATAGTTGGAAATGATCACTTTGGATAAGAACTGCAAGCTGAAAGAAGGCAGATTGATATGCATGATACACTTTCAGTAGTACTGAAGACCATAATGCCTAAAAGGAGACACGGGGAGAGAAAGAGAGAGAGAGAGAGAGGAGAGAGACAGAATGTCAGAGACAGAGAGGAAAGAGAAAGAGAGATAGGAGAGGCAGAGAGGGGGAGAGAGTCTCAGAGGGGAGATATAGAGAGGAGAGAGAGAAACGCAGGAGAAGGAGACAGAGATATGTCTGTCATAGAAGCAGATTGGTGGGGTTGGGATAGGAGGAAAACACAGGTATTGGTGACAGAAAATATGTACTGATGAAGGATAGAGACGTTGTATGACACAAATTCAATCATGAATGACTTTGTAACTGTGTATCTTACATTGACTCAATTAAAAACCTTTTTAAAACCTCCAAAGTTTTTGGAAATAAACAATATGTCTGCTGCAACAATTCAAAAATTCATTTAAATTCATATCACCTAAAATAGTATTTTATCTTATTCCTTTATTTTCAAAATTACAATATTTTATTAAGTTTTATTTAAGCCAATTAATGCCATAAACATTCAACAAGAATAGTGAAACCATGAAAAGGTATAAGTAAGTAACAAAATTGCTTGTAATTTCTCCGTCTTATAATAAATTGTATTAACCTCTACTTCTGTATCTATCCCTCTAACTAAAGAAGGCTATTTATTTTTCCATAGTATGCTTTTTAGCATAATTTTCAGTAAGATATTTAGTATTGAATTAGTTTTTATTCCCATAGCTCCCAGGATATGTTTGTTATGCATTCTTTTTCATATAGATATTTATAAAGATTAGGCAGTAGAAACATCTCTTTAAATATAAAAATGTTTCTTAGGTCAGGATGATACATATAAATAAATTAAAACTGAATATCTGTGTATACCACTTGCTTCATTTTCTAGTACAGTATTTGTGCCCCCCCAAAGGGAATATTAGGCACTGAAGTCACATGATCTTTTACATTTAAGTCCAAAACTGACTTCACAGAAAAGCTTTCTCAAACACTGCTTTCTGCAAATTTTGCAATCTGTAGCTAAATACATAGAACACACAGCTTGCTCTCCCCTAGTCCCCTAAATACAGAGTTTACTTCCTATTATTTCTAATCTGATTGGTAGAGGCTCATTATAAATATTCCACTCACACCTAAAATAAACCTAGTTATCTCCCTGCAGTTGCTCATGAATGCTCTGAATCTGTAAGTACTCTACTTGCTCAGGATCTGATCAGTGCAAGTATCATATACAGTAATCAACATTTTATTTCAATTAGCAAAGTTACAAAAGTAATAAAGCATTTTCATTACATTGACATTTTTATTTCCTTCTACGGAAGAAGAAAATTTCAGATTTATTTACCTGGAGATATGATGTAGAAGAAATCTTTAAATTCATCCATCCAAACTTCTGCCAATCTTCTATTGTTCTTATTGATGACATGACCAGTGCCACCCGGGAAAGTATATGGAGTTGCCTTCCGAAAAACATGACCAACATGTGAACAGGTCACAATCTCCAAAGAGCCTCCACATTGCCAAATCTGGGGAATAGAGTAGTTTCAATAAAACATTTGTCATAAAAATACTCTGCAGTAATATTTTATGAGAAGCCTGTGAATCAAAATTGTTATATTTCATATGGTTCAATCAAACATCTGGTGGACAATGAAATTCAGTACTAGAATGTTAATATATGAAAAAAGAAACTAATTAGAAAGAGTTTGGTATATTTGGTACTACAGCATTAGAATCAGATAAAATTACTTCATGTCATGTAGTATTATTGAAGTATTTTTTATACCAAAGTACCTGTTGTTTAATTAATATCTGTTATTAAATATTGGTTATAAGTGGGTGAATTCATGCAAGTACATCCCCTGATCTATAAATAAAATTTCTTTGTAGATAAGAATCTACCATATTATATATTTATCCATAATTTTAAATTACCAATTATTTTCTGTTGTCCATATTTCCTGAAAATTAGACTCTAGGAAGGTCCAGGAAGTTACTTCCATTTATAAATGACATGTATGATTAGGCCTATAGGATTTTTAATGCTGGGATGACAGATAGAGTGATCTGTTAATTACTAGCAAGGTCAGGGTCCCTAGAGTGCCCAACGACCAGGGGTATCAATATTTATTTATAGGAGGTGGAACTTACTAAATAAGTAAGGGCTCCTTTTTATCAGCTTAGCATATATGACTTCTTCAAAGTAAAGGGAAATTTTTTTCTAGGAAGCTCTGTGGAAAAATCAGTTTTGTGTCATTTTTATATTTTAAACATTATGAGGATATAATAATTCTACATTGTAAGCAGTCATATACCAGGTCTCTTTTAAAAGTATTAGCTCTTGAAAAACATATATTTCTTGGCTACCTATTTTATGTGCATTTACAATCTGTATACATGTGTTTGCCTAACTGTATCTCAGTCTAGAACCTCTGATATCCAGACTTGATTTTCCAGATATTTATGTGACATCTCCTTTTCAATGTCTTAAAGACTGTCAAAATTAGAATAATGTCTCAGACAGGTTGCTGCTTTGATTTTTCCAGACACATTTCGAAAAAAATTTTAGACACATGCTGCCAACACTTTTCACGCAGGTTTTCATTTCAAACACCACTACCAAACAACAACTTAAATTCAGAACTTATTATGTTTTCTTTTATCACTTACTTTCATTCCATTAATAAGACATTGGCATTAATTTTCTGTAATAATTTTCAGCATTCCTGTCTCCAACATCCATTTGTCAGTTGCAAGTAGATAGAAATTCTAGTCATTTTAATTTTGTCTTATTAAATACTTAAATGTTTTTTGATTGTGAATATAACACAATTGGAAAAACCTTAGATTATTCTCTTTCCATGTCAATAAATAGTCACATTGTTTCTCTGTCATTTGTTAGAAATTGTATTCTGTATTGTGAAAAATTTCAAAGAACCGACTCAGCAGACACTTTTCTTTTATATGGAATAAAATTCTATCAGTCCTTAAGGATCATACCAGAAATATCTTTCCCAATGGTCATATTTAAAGTGCCTCAAACCAGGTATTTTGACCTATTTAATTCTATGTTTAATTAATTTTAGATAGGCATTGCTATTTACAAAGATATTATAGTTTTTCAAGTTTTAGACATATGATGTTTCAGCAGCAATCCTACCACAAGTGTCAACCTACTCCAGCAGTGATCCCAGAGTCATCCCATACTGCCTACTCTCACAACCTGCCATCATCCTGGGCAGTGTTTTAAGTTTGGAAGTTTGGGTATCATTGATTTAATTGTTTTTGTTCCATTTGGATATTTAGTTCTGTCCTTCCTTAACACTACCAATGCAACTGAGTTCTCTTGACCCCTCTCCCCATTATAACACATTTGTCTTTCTCCTACTTCACTCTATTTCTTTTCTTCTCACTGTACTCTGTGCCAAGATTGTTCTAGACAAATCTCACTTAAACCATTTCATAACTAGTGCCAGAGTGATAGACAGGGGGAAGGGCATTTTCTTTGCATGCTGCAGACCAGGATATAATCTGGCATCCTATATGTTCCACCAAATCTGCCAAGGGTAATTTCTGACCACAGAGTCATTAGTAAAACCTGGGCACTGCCAGGTGTGGCCCAAAATTCCTAAAAAAAAAACAAAACAAAACACATTTCATTCCCTCATGCAGTTATTCTAAGTGTTTTCACTCTGTTTTTGTCCTTCTTTGCAAACCTGGTATTTTATCTACTAACACTATGTTTATTTCTATATTATAAATAGCAATATGAAGTTTGGAATAACATATTTTTCTCCAAAAAATGTATGCACTTGTGGACAGAGAGATAGCATAGTGGTAGGGCGTTTGCCTTGCATGCAGCCGATCCAGGACGGTCGGTATTCGAATCCTGGCATCCCATATGGTCCCCTGTGCCTGCCAGGAGTGATTTTTGAGCACAGAGCTAGTATTCTCTGAAGGTCACCAGGTGTGAACCCTCCCCCCAAATATATGTACTAAAGGGGAAAAGGAAGTGCCCTATTTTGTTTCTAGAACCAAATCAAGCACCTTGTACAACGTAGACTAAAAAAATATGCTAATAATAAAAATATGCTAAGGTCTAATAAACAGTAGAACAAGACATGTACCTAAAAATCACCAAGATCAGCGCTGGACTCCCCTGAACACTTCTTAGTGTGCTATTGAAAGCGTCTATGACTTCTATGGCTCTACAGGGTACAAGCAGCAATGGCATTCTATGGTCCTTGCCTTGAATCCCTGACCATGTTGGCTTTGAATTTCTTTAGCATGCCTTCAATATATATATATATATATATATATATAGTATTTATTAATTATATACATATATAATAGAAGCATAGCAAAATGAAAGGCAGAAATAAGAGTATAAAATAGAGGACAATTGTGGTGGAAAAGTTGCACTGGTGAAGAGGTATGTGTCCTTTTTATGGCTAAAACCCAATTACTAACATACTTGTAACTATTGTGCTTAAATAAAGATTATTAAAAAATTAAAATAAAACAAACCACTTGAATTTAAACAAGAACATGTATTTTTTTCTGTGGCTTATACACTTACTATATTTGTATAATTATAATTTTAATCATAATTTTTTAACATTTTCTTTTCCATTCTTTTGTTATTTTTGGTTTTCTTTTTTGGGTCACACCTGGCAGCGCTCAGGGGTTACTCCTGGCTCTAGGCTCAGAAATCGCCCCTGACAGGCACAGGGGACCATATGGGATGCCGGGATTTGAACCACCGTCCTTCTGCAAGGAGGCTTGCCTTCTGAAAGGCAAGCGCCTTACTTCCATGCTATCTCTTCAGCCCTTATTATAATTTTTTGGGGGGTCACACCCAGCAGCGCTCAAGAGCTACTCCTGGCTCTAGGCTCAGAAATCGCCCCTGGCAGGCACAAGGGACCATAGGAGATGCCGGGATTCAAACCACCGTCCCTATGCATGAAAGGGAAACGCTTTACCTCTATGCTATCTCTCCGGCCCCAATTTGAGCTGATTTATTTTTATTTTTATTTTTATTTTTTTGGTTTTTGGGCCACACCTGGCTGTGCTCATGGGTTACTCCTGGCTGTCTGCTCAGAAATAGCTCCTGGGAGGCACAGGGACCATATGGGACACAGGGATTCGAACCAACAGCCTTTGGTCCTGGATTGGCTGCTTGCAAGGCAAACGCAGCTGTGCTATCTCTCTGGTCCCCTTATTATAATTTTTTATGAACTTACGCTCTGCCCATAGAAACCCAGGTTCTGATCTGCAGATCCATGTGGTCTCCTGAACACAGCCAGGAGTGGTCCAAAATTTAAAAATAAAAATTATTTAAGTCTTTAATGCTTTCATTTGCGCATTGCAAAAACAGAATAATAATTACTTTCTAAGACCCTACTGAGATTGTGTGTATCAAATATAATACATAGGGTTATATATGTGAATTATCAAAATGTTAATTATTTATTATCTATTTTTTCCTGCTAATCAGAGAGACAACTATCTGCAAAGGACAGTTGGTCACGTGAAAAATAAGTATTTTAATATATCTTTAACTTCTTGTAATTGTATTCTTGCTTTTAAAAGTGTTTTATTTAAACCATAGCGATTTTTGTCTGTATGTAATTAAAATATCAATGTCTAAGGGTTTAGATATACTGCGAGTATCTTAAAAAAATATCTAACTAATCTCCAATTAGAATACTATGTTTCTTTTTTCTAAAATTGCAGAATGAAAAAATCATTAAATCAGAATAAAACATGATGTTTCATTCACATAACACCATTGTTGTACTAACAACTAATTATTTGTATATTATATGTCCAACCTGTCAGTTTGATTATGTAAAAATAAAACTATCCTTTGATTCATAGGGAATAGAAGCTAGCAAGTCATTTATCTTTGTTTTCAGTTATTTTCATGAGCCTTTTGATGATGGCAAATGTTATTAATCACAACATAAATATCCATTGCTCATTTGATTATCTATTTGATTCTCTTTTCAACTAGAAGACAAATAATATATATTTTCCTTTCTATAGATTTTTGACACATGCATCCATGAATTTTAATTCAGGTTCATAAGTTTGTATCAATCTCAACCTTGCAAATATCAGGTCATACTACTACTATTTCTAATTTATATCTTATGCCAAATTCATGTTGTTGCTTTTTTTGTCACATCATCTTTATCCCTTCAACTCATACATATATATTTATGGCACAATTTCCAAATTTAATGTGGCCTAAAAAAACAATAATATCCCATGGAAGCTATGTAGCATATCTTTTGTGAATGCAGGCTCTTGACTATGAGGTCATATCCTAGCTCTGCCTATGACTAGCAAGTTAACTCTGCTACTCGTTTTATCTACACTTTAGCTTATATGGTATGAGACTAGACAAATATACCAAAAGATATTTTCTTTTTTTTAACTACATTTTTTTAATTTTAACACCTTGATTACATACATAATTGTGTTTGGGTTTCAGTCATGTATAGAACACCACCCATCACCAGTGCAACGTTCCCATCACCATTGTCCCAAATCTCCCTCCTCCCCAACCAACCCCCGCCTATACTCTAGACAGGCTCTCTATTTCCCTCATAGGTTCTCATTTTTAGGACAGTTCAAAATGTAGTTATTTCTCTAACTAAGCTCACCACTTTTTGTGGTGAGCTTCATGAGGTGAGCTGGAACTTCCAGCTCTTTTCTCTTTTGTGTCTGAAAATTATTATTATTGCAGGAATGTCTTTTATTTTCCTTAAAACCCATAGATGAGTGATACCATTTTGTGTTTTTCTCTCTCTCTGACTTATTTCACTGAACATGATAGATTCCATGTACATCCATGAGTAGGAAAGTTTCATGATTTCATCTCTCCTGACAGCTGCATAATATTCCATTGTGTATATGTACCACAGTTTCTTTAGCCATTCGTCTGTTGAAGGGCATCTGGGTTGTTTCCAGAGTCTTGCTATGGTAAATAGTGCAGCAATGAATATAGGTGTAAGGAAGGGGTTTTTGTATTGTATTTTTGTGTTCCTTGGGTATATTCCTAGGAGTGGTATAGCTGGGTCATATGGGAGCTCGATTTCTAATTTCTGGAGGATTCTCCATATCGCTTTCCATAAAGGTTGAACTAGACGGCATTCCCACCAGCAGTGGGAACAACATTGTTTGTTGTTCTCATTCTCTGTGATGTGTGCCATTCTCTGTGGTGTGAGGTGGTACCTCATAGTTATTTTGATTTGCATCTCCCTGATGACTAGTCATATGGAGCATTTTTTCATGTGTCTTTTGGCTATTTGTATTTCTTCTTTGTCAAAGTTTCTGTCCATTTCTTCTCCCCATTTTTGATGGGATTAGATGTTTTTTTCTTGTGAAGTTCTGTCAGTGCCTTGTATATTTTGGAGATTAGCCCCTTATCTGATGGGTATTGGGTGAATAGTTTCGCCCACTCAGTGGGTGGCTCTTGTATCCTGGGTGCTATTTCCTTTGAGGTGCAGAAGCTTCTCAGCTTAATATATTCCCATCTGTTAATATCTGCTTTCACCTGCTTGGAGAGTGTATTTTCCTCCTTGAATATGCCTATAGTCTCAATGTCATGGAGTGTTTTGCCTACGTGTCGTTCTATGTATTTTATGGTTTCAGGTCTGATATCAAGGTCTTTGATCCATTTGGATTTTATTTTCATACATGATGTTAGCTGGGGTCTAAGTTCAATTTTTTGCAAGTGGCTAGCCAGTTGTGCCAACACCACTTGTTGAAGAGGCTTTCTTTGCTCCATTTAGGATTTCTTGCTCATTTATCAAAAGTTAGGTGACTGTATGTGTGGTGGACATTTTCTGAGTATTCAAGCCTATTCCACTGGTCAGAGGGCCTGTCCATGTTCCAATACCATGCAGTTTTGATAACTGTTGCTTTGCAGTAAAGCTTAAAATTGGGGAAAGTAATTCCTCCCATGTTCTTTTTCCCAATGATTGCTTTTGCTATTCTAGGGTGTTTATTGTTCCAGATAAATTTCAAAAGTGCCTGATCCACTTCTTTGAAGAATGTCACGGGGATCTTTAGAGGGATCGCATTAACTCTGTATAATGCCTTGGGTAGTATTGCCATTTTGATGATGTTAATCCTGCCAATCCATGAGCAGGGTATGTGTTTCTATTTCCACCTATCCTCTCTTATTTCCTGGAGCAGAGTTTTATAGTTTTCTTTGTATAGGTCCTTCACATCTTTAGTCAAGTTGATTCCAAGATATTTGAGTTTGTGTTGCACTATTGTGAATAGGGTTGTTTTCTTAATGTCCATTTCTTCCTTATTACTATTGGTGTATAGAAAGGCCATTGATTTTTGTGTGTTAATTTTGTAGCCTGCCACCTTGCTATATGAGTCTATTGTTTCCTGAAGCTTTTTGGTAGAGTCTTTAGGGTTTTTTAAGTAGAGTATCATGTCATCTGCAAAAAGTGAGAGCTTGACTTCTTCCTTTCCTATCTGGATTCCCTTGATATCTTTTTCTTGCCTAATCGCTATAGCGAGTACTTCCAGTGCTATGTTGAATAGGAGTGGTGAGAGAGGACAGCCTTGTCTTGTGCCAGAATTTAGAGGGAAGGCTTTTAGTTTTTCCCCATTGAGGATAATATTTGCCACTGGCTTGTGGTAGATGGCCTTAACTATATTGAGAAAGGTTCCTTCTATTCCCATCTTGCTGAGAGTTTTTATCAAGAATGGGTGTTGAACCTTATCAAATGCTTTCTCTGCATCTATTGATATGATCATATGATTTTTATATTTCTTGTTGTTGATGTTGTGTATTATGTTGATAGTTTTACGATGTTAAACCATCCTTGCATTCCTGGGATGAAACCTACTTGATTGTAGTGGATGATCTTCTTAATGAGGCATTGTATTCTATTTGCCAGAATTTTGTTGAGGATCTTTGCATCTGCATTCATCAGCGATATTGGTCTGTAATTTTCTTTTTTTGTTACATCTCTGTCTGGTTTAGGTATCAAGGTGATGTTGGCTTCATAAAAGGTATTTGGAAGTGTTTCTGTTTCTTCGATTTCATGGAAG
>PVKC010001267.1:0-22194 GCA_004027635.1 Crocidura indochinensis | reverse complement strand
ATTTGAAAGAATTCATTAGTGAATCCATCTGGGCCCGGGCTTTTGTTTTTGGGCAGACCTTTGATTACCGTTTTAATTTCATCAATAGTGATGGGGGAGTTTAGATATGCTACATCTTCTTCCTTCAACCTTGGAAGATTATAAGAGTCCAAGAATTTATCCATTTCTTCCAGATTCTCATTTTTAGTGGCATAGAGGTTTTCAAAGTAGTTTCTGATTACCCATTGAATCTCTGCCATATCAGTAGTGATCTCTCCTTTTTCATTCCTAATACGAGTCATCAAGTTTCTCTCTCTCTTTCTTTGTTAGTTTTGCCAGTGTTCTATTTATCTTGTTTATTTTTTCAAAGAACCAACTTCTGCTTTCATTGATCTTTCGAATTGTTTTTTGGGTTTCCACTTCATTGATTTCTGCTCTCAGCTTTGTTATTTCCTTCTGCCTCCCTATTTTTGGGTCCTTTTGTTCAGCACTTTCTAGTTCTATGAGCTGTGTCATTAAGCTACTCAGGTAAGCCCCTTCTTCCTTCCTGATATGTGCTTGCAAAGCTATAAATTTTCCTCTAAGTACTGCTTTTGCTGTGTCCCATAAGTTCTGATAGTTTGTGTCTTCATTATCATTTGTTTCCAGGAATCTTTTGATTTCCTCTTTGATTTCATCTCGGACCCACTGATTATTCAGTATGAGGTTGTTTAACTTCCAGGTGTTAAAGTTTTTCTTCTTTGTTTCTTTGGAATTCACAAATAATATCAGAGCCTTGTGGTCAGCAAAGGTAGCATGTAAAATTTATATCCTGTTAATATTATGAAGATATGTTTTACGTGCCAGCATGTAATCTATCCTGGAGAATGTCCCATGTACATTGGAGAAGAATGTGTATCCAGGTTTCTGGGGATGAAGTGTCCTATATATATCCACTAGGCCTCTTTCTTCCATTTCTCTCCTCAGGTCCAGTATTTTCTTGTTGTTTTTCAGTCTGGTTGACATATCCATTGATGACAAGGCTGTGTTGAGGTCCCCACAATTATTGTGTTGCTGTTGATGTTATTTTTCAGCTTTGTCAACAATTGTATTAAATATTTGGCTGGACCCTCATTCGGTGCATATATGTTTAGAAGAGTGATTTCTTCCTGCTCTACGTACCCCTTGATTAATATATAGTGTCCATCTTTGTCTCTTACAACCTTCCTGAGTATAAAGTTTGCATTATCTGATAATACTATGGCCACTCCAGCTTTTTATGGGTGTTGTTTGCTTGGATAATTTTCCTCCAGCCTTTTATTTTGAGTCTATGTTTGTTCTGAGTATTCAGGTGCGTTTCTTACAGACAGCAGAAAGTTGGATTGAGTTTTATGATCCATTTAGCCACTCTGTGTCTCTTAACCGGTGCATTTAGTCCACTGATATTGAGAGAAAGAATTGTCCTGCGATTTGATGCCATCTTTATATCAAAATTTTGTGTGTCTTTTGGTTACTCTTGTGTTAAATTAGGTCTTTCAGTTTTTCTCTTAAGTGTGGGTTTGAGTCTGTAAAGTTTCTTAGTTGTTTTTTGTCTGTGAAACTATGTATTTTTCCGTCAAACCGGAAAGTGAGTTTTGCTGGGTACAGTATTCTAGGTAAAGCATTCATTTCATTCAGTCTTGTCACAATATCCCACCACTGCTTTCTGGCCTTGAGTGTTTCTGGTGACAGGTTTGCTGTAAATCTCAAGGATGCTCCCTTGAATTTAATTTCCTTTTTTGATCTTGCCTTTTGCAGAATTATGTCTCTATCTGTGGGGTTCGTCATTGTGACTAGGATGTGTCTTGGAGTATTTTTTCTGGGGTTTCTTTTGGCTGGTACTCTTCGGGCATGCAGGATTTGATCACATATATTATTTAGCTCTGGAAGTTTCTCTTTTATGATGTTCATGATCATTGATTTTTCCTGAAAATTTTCTTCCCGTGTTTCCTGGACTCCAATGATTCTTAGGTCATTTCTATTGATCTTATCATAGACTTCTATTTTCATCTGTTCCCATTCTTTGTCTATTTTTTCCACTTTCTGTTCGTTTGTTTTAAGTTTTTTTTTTCCAATCTCTCCCGCTGTATGGAGTTGTTATTCATCTCATCTTCCACAGCACCAATTCTATTCTCAGCTTCTTCTACACTGGTGTTGAGGTTATCCATTTTTCCATTCAGTTCATTTACTGTGTTTTTCAGGCCTGTTAGTTGACATGTTATTTCAGTTTGGAGTTTTGTGATTTCTGTCATCATATTTTCTTGATTCTTATTAGTGTTCTGTTCAAGTCGGTCCATGGTTTCTTTGAGTTCTTTCAGCATCTTCCATATTGTTTTTCTAAAGTCCTTATCTGAGAGATTGATTAGTTCCTTGGTCGTTGTCTGGTCATCAGAATTGTCATCTTCGTTCTCTATATCTGACGCTGGCCTGCGTTGTTTGCCCATTGTCACACTTGTATTGTGTGTTTTTCTACGTGTTGTGGTAGTGTTCATTGCCTAAATGATGTGTGCAGCCACACTCCTCTGGTTCCGCCCTTTCTGGGTGTGTCGATTTGCCTACAAGGTAGTGGAGTCCTCCATGGATGAGGCCTCTCAAAGGATCCAATCTTGGGCCTAGGCACACAGTAGAGAAGAGAGTCCAGAGAGAAATGTTGGGCTTCAGTTGTCCAGCACAGTCCTTAGTGTGATTTTTTTTCTTCTTGTTGCGATGTTGTTCTGTCCTTAGAAAGAGTCTTTGGTCACGTAGCGAAGCAGAGTGGCCGCCCTTTTTTTTTTTTTTTCTTTTTTTAGCCAATATGGCCCACTACCATGAGGTCTGGAGGACAGGAGACGAAAGATAAACACAAAGAAAAGACAGAACTCACAGTTCTGTTTACAGGGAGAATCCAATCCCTTCTTTATTGATTGATTTGACTTTTTGTCTGATATTGATTTTTTTTTTGGTGTGTCTGTTTTTTTGTTTTGTTTTGTTTTGTTTTGCTACAGCATTGTGTTTGCTCAGTGTTTATCCTAGCTCTGTGATATGTAATCAGGAGAGACTCTTGAGGTTTCAAGAATATTAAAAAAAATCACCTTAAAACATTTCTAAAGGTTATAGTTTCTTCCCAGAAATTAAACATATTTTATTATCTTTTGTATATAAATCTCAAAAACAAATGATCTTTATCATTTTATGTAAAGGAGGTATTATTTGCATATTATGTTTAAGTGAAAAACTTAAATATACTATTCAGATAGTATTTATAGTTTAAAGATGGTTATTGATCTCTTATTGTTGGTCAAAACATACTGAAACTGTAGTGGAGTATTTGCGAAATTATATAAATACAAAAAAATGCATTTGCCATAAAATGAAATTAAGAACAAAGAATAGTGTTTTTAAGTTCTGGAAAAACTAAAACAAGATACTTAAGATTCAGTTTTCAAAATATTTTATTTAATATTCATTGTTTATTTACAATAATCCCTGTCAGCACTTCAACTCTCCACTTTATTTATACATACTCAAGTAGGCTGATGACAAATCCTCTTAATTGTTACAATTAAAACAAGATCTAAACAAGTTGTCATTGAAATCCTGAAGGCTCTATCTCTGCCAAATTGCTGCAAATTTAAGAGGCATTGAAGCCTGTTTTCTAAAAGGAAGATATAAGGAGGTCTGGAGAGATAGTACAGTCAAAAGGCAATTTTCTTCCACATGGCAGATCCAGATTTACTATCCAGCATTCCATATTAGCCCCTGAGTCTAGCAGGAGAGATTCCTGAATAGAGTCAAAATAACACATGGCTAGAAGCACCCCTTCCCGCCCCTCCAAAAAAAGAGAATGAAAAATATAAAAGTCTGGTATGAGGGATTCAGTGACAATATCTATTTATTCCTGACATTAAACTATTCAGTTATTCCTCATGGTCCTGTTTACAGGGAGAATCCAATCCCTTCTTTATTGATTGATTTGACTTTTTGTCTAATATTGATTTTTTTGGTCTGTCTGTTTTTTTGTTTTGTTTTGTTTTGCTACAGCATTGTGCTTGCTCAGTGTTTATCCTAGCTCTGTGATATGTAATCAGGAGAGATTCTTGAGGTTTCAAGAATATTAAAAAAAATCACCTTACCATTTTATGCTATTGTGAAGTCTTCTTGGCTTAATTTTCACATAACTAAGCCTTCAAAATGTATATGGTTTGGAAGAAACCTTGATAGCTGGAGTAATAAATTCTTGATATAATAGAATCTCAATAAGAAGATTCTTGAGTATCAATCTGATGTGGCCTTATTCTGTTCACCTGCATGAGTTGACCACAGACCTCAATATGACTAAGAAATATATACAATACATATTTGAGGTATATAAAACAGTACTATTATTTACATTTTAAAAGAACCAGCATAAAATTTAACAAAGGAAAGTTGAATTTGGTCTTGAAAGAGATAAAAAATTGAAGAACAAGTAACCTGTTCCAGAATATTCATATATTCAAAAGAAGAGAAAGTGAAAATGTTTTTAAATAGGTATTAACACATTCAAAATGATCAATTTTCAACTTTAGAGTGTTTACTTCATGCTAACTTTGTTAGAGGTAAGTGGCAAAATTAGTTATATATTAGTTGAATAAGAGAAAGCATAGAGTATAAAATAGATGTGCTGTTTAGAAAAGCAATAGACATACTTTACCCTCATTAGTTTTTTCCTCAAACTTAGAAAAGTGGGTAATATTCAAAAGAAAAACAGACCATCACAAAATCTCCATGCCATCTTAGAAAGGCTGATGAGAACAGCCCCAACACCCTACAAACACTATCCTCATGGAACCTAGCTCAGTGGGTGTGGTTGGCAGGGACCCCTGGGTCACCCCATAATTCAAAAATAGCTCCTCCCCGCTTTTCCACTTCTGGAATCTCAACCACCATCACAAAAGCCCCAAGCCCTCTCTGAACAGAAAGACAGATATACCTCTAACCACCTCTTACGCAATTAAACAGACCACTTTTTTAAACATCCTGAAACTCCAGCACTCCAACCAATCCAATATAAAGAACCATTGGGAAACTAAGGAAGACACCAGCATCTGGGGATATGAAGAGAATTCCTAGCAAATTTCCAAGTCATCCAAAGTGTCCAAACCCTATAGAGGAGGACCCAGAGTCAGCATTTCATGTCTTAACAATGGAATTCAAGAATAACTAACCAAAGGAATTAAGAAATCTATAGATGAACAATTCAACCAATTCAAAGAAAAACTATATCAGAAGATGAAAGAATACATACAAGTGGAACTAAAAGAGCTAAAAAACGTGCTAGGAAGCCATAGTAGCATAATTACACACATAGAGAATTGCGTGGATGACCTTGAAGAAAAATTATAAGCCAACAGCAACAACAAAGAAGTCAATAAAAAATTGAAAGAAAATGTAATGTAACTAATGAACAAAGGCAAAAGAAATCATCTATGACTAACAGGAATACCAGAAGGGGAGGAAAAAGGGAAAGGAAAGAAAAAGTTTCAGAGAATTGTCCCACCCTCTGGAAAGTGACAGCTGTACAAATTTAAGAGAAAAAATGAATACCAAACAAAATATACCCTAACAGATCAACCCCAAGACATACAGTAACCCAAATCACAAAAAAGGAGAGAAATTAAGTCTTTGAAGTAATGGGGAGGAAAAAAAAACTCAAGTACAAAAGAACGAACATAAAAATCACACCAGATCTTCCATTTGAAACAATTCATGCAAGAATACAGTGGAATGACATACTTAAAGTACTGAATGAAAGAAACTTCCAGCCTAGAGTCCACTTCCTAGCAAAACTCTCATTTACATGAGTGGGTGGGAGGTTTAAGAACATTCTTAGGCCAAAAAGAACTTGCAATATTTGCTCAAACCAACAAACTCTAAATGAACTACTCAGAGATCAATTACACAAACCAAATCCCCAACAGTAAAAACAACCACCCTAAATAATATAATTGCACAACAACCTTACTTTTTATAACTTCCATAAATGTCAATGGACTAAACTCACCCATTAAAAGGCACGAGAGAGGGTTGTATCAAGATACAAAACCAGATATCTGCTGCCTGCAGGAAACACATCTAAAAGATGTGTAAAAAAATGGAAATCAATTATACAAGCCACTGTAAAATAACAAAAGAAGCTGAGACACTCATACTCATGTCAGATCAAATTAAATTTAACCTAGGAAAGTACTTAGAGACAAAGGTGGACGAAAGTACTTAGAGACAAAGGTGGACAATACTTATTGATCAGGGTAACATTAGACCAAGATGTACTAACTTTGATCAATGTTTATGCACCAAATGTAGAGCCAGAAATATATGTAAGATTTTTGCTCATAATCATGGAGAAACATATCGATGGAAATGTGACAGTACTGGTAGATCTCAACACACCATTATCACCACTAGACATATCCACTAGGCAAAAAATCAGCAAAGACTTAAGAGCCTTAAAAGAGAAACTAGAGGAACTAGGACTAATGGACTTATACAGGACCCTCCATTCTCAAAAAATAGAATACACATTCATATCAAGTGCACGTGGAACCTTTTCTAGGATAGACCATGTCTTAGGACTCAAATCTAAAATATATATATATATATATTTTATATATTTTATATATCTATATATATATAGAGAGAGAGATTTGTATATATACTCTGTGGGTTAACACTAGCATATTTTATTACCTCTGAAGCTATGTGCCATATTTTTATTGTTTACTAATTATCCAGAAGTTGCTTTAGAGTTACACTAATTGAGCTCACAAAATACTAACAATATTTTCCCAACATCATCACTTAGCTTTTCAATTGTCAGCATATTTAATTAACTTGATATATTTTTGAAGTTAATGCCCTAATGTTCTACTATTATAATCTAAGCTACTTTATGTATGATAATAACATTTTTATTTATTTTTTGGGTCACACCCGGCAGTGCTCAGGGGTTACTCCTGGCTCCGTGCTCAGAAATTGCTCCTGGCAGGCATGGGGGATAATATGGGGCACCGGGATTCGAACTGATGACCTTTTGCATGAAAGGCAAACGCCTTACCTCCATGCTATCTCCCTGGCCCATGATAATAACTTTTATGAGTATCAAATAGCATGTATCTTAGCTTGTTAAGCCATGGGTCAGAACCTTATATGGAGTGTGGGTGTCATGAAGCATTTAAAAAAAACGTTCATGAACATAAAATAAAAGAAATATAGAAAACAAGAGTGGAACAGTAAGTAGGGTATTTGCCTTACATGTGAAAACCTGGCTTCAATCTCTAGCATTGCACATTCCTGAGAACCACCAGAAATGAACCCTGAGCAGATACAGGAGTAAGTACAACCAACTCCCTCACCTAGCTAAGAACCTTAAAAAAAGTACTTTTGCTTTTTAAGAGTAAAAACAGGCATATATTAGATTTATTTGAAAATTTATTTTCCTTGTAAATGAATGAGAAAATTCTGAAATGAATTTATACTATTTCATAATTACCAACAAGCTTCTAAAATACTATTGATTTTACTTTACCTTATACACTATTTTTCAAATTTTCATTTACAAATGAACCTGAAAAATTGAACCTCACGAAGACCATTTTAAATTAAAAAATTTGGACCACATCTGGCAGTGATCTAGGCTTATTCAGATCCTGTGTAGATCCTCAGAATTCACTCCTGAAGATGCTCAGTGACAGGAATTGAACCAGAGATGTTTACATGCAAAGCAGATGACATATTTTCTGTACTCTCTCTGGCTTCTCATAAAGAACATTTTTATATCTACTTATGTCTGAAAGCAAATACATGAATCCTGAAATAAATTCCTTTAAGAAGTTTCCAAAGACAATTAAATTTTTCTTTTGTCAATGAATGACATAGCAAGGTGCCCTTGGGAGTATTTAGAGGATAGATAAAAAGAAAAAGAAAAAAGAAACAGAATGGGAACACAGATAAGTGCACTATAGAAGCTGGAGAGATAGCGCAGCAATAAGGTCTTGCACAAGGTCAACCCAGGACAGATGGCGGCTTGAATTTGGCATGCCATATGGCCCCTAGAGCCTGCCAGGAGCGATTTCTGAGCTCAGAGCCAAGAGTAACCCCTGATAGTCCCCGGATGTGACCCCAAAACCAACCCCCCAAAAAACAAAAGTGCACTATACTGAAGATATACTGAGTATTGCCTGAAGATGAGACACTGTTCTGAAATTATCTGAGATGCTATGCACACAGAACCATGTATATCAGAGGTATATATCAGAGGTATATCACATCTTTTTAGGATCACATATACATGGAAATTCTCAGGGTTTTTTTTTTTTGACTCAAAAGAGCAATATATACACTCTGTATTGTGCTTAGTCTTCCATATTTTGCTTAAATGACATATAAACAAGAGTAAGCAAGAAATGAAGATAGTAAAGCAGTTTGACATCAAAAATGGTATTAAATACAGATATATCTTCTTATGAAAGTTATCGTGCAGAGCTTTTTATATTTACAAAATGCATTGCTTTTTTCTAGATTGTTGCAAGTAGCTTAGTATATTAACAAAATAACAAGAAATAATGTATGATACAATTGCATATGTCCATATTCTCAGGTTAGAAATTTAAAAAAATGATGTTATAGAGGTTTTGAAAATGTTTTAGTGTATAGAAGGGGAAAACTATGACAGAAACAGAATGACAAATTTGTAGTTTTCTTATTTGAATAATTAATCCCAAAAATAAACGGTGACTGTAAAATCATTTTTAGATGAGATTTCTGGGAACAGTGTTTCATTTATCAAATAATATTTGGGCCAGATGTCTTGCATTTATATTGGTGTCCTCCCATGTCTGATGTGATGACCGCCTGTTAGATAGTTCTAACATCTACAGCTTCTAGTCACAGAGCAGCTCAGAACATCTGTGTGTTGTTGCCCCAGAATTCATGCCAGAACAATCCCTTTAGAATATTAGTAGACCGCCTGGGTTCCCAGCTGCAGCGAATGCCTCCTCCTGCACAATTTGCAAGCCAAAAAGACTTGAAAATAACATAGTTGGGTGAGGGGAAGAAAATATGCACCTCAATAAAATATGCCCATCAGTTTATTCAATTTCTTCATCTGTAAACTGGCTATCACAGTTGATTGCATTTTAGTTTAAATGAAATCGGCTCACCAACTTAAAAGTGGTCAAGCACATTTCAAATGTAAACTCCTGTGATAAATTTGAGAAGCAACAAGTGCCTCTCTCCTTTTAAGCATTTTCCCTCCAGACCTAGATGGCTTCTGGCCAACAAATCTCTTAGTCATTGACTTTTCGTCAAGCACCATTCTAGTCTCTGGGACACAGACAAAGAGAAACAAAACATGAATCTCTCTTCCAGTAGCTTTTAGGTCATTTTAGTTATGAGTGTTAGAACTATGTGCATTGACAGTTTAAAAGCAGTATTTTATATCTTTGAGACATGAATTGTTTAAATAGCTATTCACTCCAAGTATATTCTTTATCATGGACAGATATTTCTTTTGATGTTATATCTATGCAATTCCACATAGTGCTCTACCTCCAAGACACAATTCTAGACCTTCTTTTCCTAGTTTTTAATCAGTAAGAGACATTTTATTTCTTGTCAGGAATCTGAGACATTTTTATAGGAAAATATAAGTTTTGCTTGAGATAAACACTTTTTCCTAAGGAATACAAATAAAACTCAAATGCCAACCATAGAAAACTGATGCCTTTCTACAAATCATCTTAGAGGTGCATGCTGTGTAGTGCATTGTTTAGTGACGGAGTAGTGAAACAAATGAATCTATATTGATGACATCTACTCATATATCTACTCATACATCTACTCTATATTGATGACATTTAGTCATTTCAAATATCCACAAACCTAACTTGAATAAATGTATTATTTTACTTTGGTGGTATTTAAAAAATAAATTTATATTCCTTGTTATTGTAAGTTACATTACACTTTAGGAGAATATTAAATACATAATCATAAAAGAGCAACATCTAGAACTTTTCTTACTTATGAGTCAAAATAAGGAGAATGCAGCACGAAGTTTACTTCTCCAGATATAACACTTAAAGCACAAGAAAATTTTCTCATATTTCTTTACAATTACAAGATATCATTCTTATGTCATTTAAAGTGTATTTCATAGAGAGTTTCAATGTTTGATCATATTATTGCAGAATTTAATACAAAACTTTCTCCTATCAAGTTTTAGTATCAATTCCATCTTCTCTACAGGTAATCCTTTGACTTCCTTTTTTATAGATCTCATATAGGCTGACTTGACACTATTAAAATATTTCAGATAGTGTTAGGTTTTCTCTTTTCATTTTAAGACAGTCATTTCTTTCCTTCACTGAACTCTGAAACTAAGAATAAAATAGTGGGAAAGAAGCACTTGACTTGGGCTTTGACATTTTCTAGCAGTACCACAATTTCTTTGTAAATCAAAACCATCAGGAATATGTGATAATAAAAAATCACAAAATTCTGATAAAAAAATAAGTGCAATATTGAGTTGTAAACTTAAAAAATGTGCCAATGTACGTTATTGGTTAAAATTGAGATTATAGTTGGGTTTCAGTCAAGAGAAAACCCCGCTTCACCAGTGCAACATTCTCATTACCAATGTCCTAAATCTCTCTCTTCCCCACCCTTGCTTTACTATAGAAAGTCTTTTAACTTCCCTCATTCACTCACATTGTTAGCATAGTTCTCAATGTACTTATTTCTCTAACTGCACTCACCACTCTTTGTGTGAGCTTCATGTCATGAGCTCGATCTTCCTGCCCTGGTCTCTTTTGTTTCTGAGAATTATTGCAACAATGTCTTTTATTTTTCTTAAAACCCATAGATGAATGAGACTATTCTGAATCTATCTCCCTTTCTGACTTATTTCACTCAGCATAATAGATTCCATGTGCATTCATATATAGGAAAATTTCATGACTTCATCTCTTCTGACGGCTGCATAATATTCCGTTGTTTATATGTACCGCAGTTTTTTATAGCCATTCATCTGTTGAAGGGCATCTTCAACAAATGCCCATTTGTTGAAGGGCATTTCTGGAGTCTGACTATTGCAAACAGCGCAGCAATGAATATAGGTGTGAGAAAGGGATATTTTTGTATTGTACTTTTGTGTTCCTAAGGTATATTCCTAAGAGTGGTATAGCTAGATGGTATGGGAACTCAATTTCTAGTTTTTGGAGGAATCTCCATATCACTTTTTATAAAGGTTGGACTAGAAGATATTCCCCTAGCAGTGAATAAGAGTTCTTTTCTCTCCACATCCCCACCAACACTGCTTGTTCTCATTCTTTGTGATGTGCACCAATCTCTGTGGTGTAAGATGGTATCTCATAGTTGTTTTTATTTGCATCTCCCTGATGATTAGTGATGTGGAACATTTTTTCATGTGTCTTTTGGTCATTTGTTTTTCTTCTTGGAGGAAATGTCTGTTCATTTTTATCCCCTTTTATTGATGAGGTTATATGTTTTTTTTTTACTAAGATCAGTCAGCAACTTATATATTTTTGATATTAGTCCCTTGTTTGATGGATATTGGGTGAATTGTTTCTTCCACTCAGTGGGTGGGTCTTGTATCCTGGGTACTATTTCCTTTGAGGTTCAGAAGCTCCTGAGCTTAATATATTCCCATTTGTTTACCTCTGCTTTCACTTGTTTGGAGAGTGCTCTTTCCTCCTAAAAGATGCCTTTAATCTCAATGTCATGGAGTGTTGTTCTATATACCTTATGGCATCAGGTCTGATATCAAAGTATTTAATCCATTTGTATTTCACCTTCATATATGTTGTTAGTTGGGGGTCTGACTTCACTTTTTTGCAAGTGGCTAACCAGTTGTACCAACATCAGTTGTTGAAGAGACTTTCCTTGCTCCATTTAGGATTCCTTGCTCTTTTATCAAAAATTAGATGATTGTATTTCTGGGGGGCACTCTCTTGAGTACTCAAACCTATTCCACTGATATGAGGGTTTCTCTTTATTTCAATACCATGCTGTTTTGATGACTAATGCTTTGTAATGCAGGTTATAATTGAGGAAAGTAATGCCTACCATATTCCTTTTCTCAAGGATTACTTTAGCTATACAAGAATATTTATTGTTCCAAATGAATTTCAGAAGTGTTTCATCCACTTCTTTGAAGAATCTCATGGGTATTTAGAGGGTTCGCATTAAATCTGTACAATGCTTTTGGGAGTATTGTCATTATAATTATGTTAATCCTTCCAGTCAATGTGCAGGGTATGTGTTTCCATTTTCACGTGTCCTCTCTTATTTCTTGGAATAAGTTTTTATAGTTTTCTTTGTACAGTTCCTTCACATCTTTAGTCAAGTTGACTCCAAGATATTTGAGTTTGTGAGACACTAATGCGAATGTTGTTGTTTTCTCAATGTCTATTTTTTCCCTATCATTATTGGTGTATAAAAAGGCCATTGATTTTTGTGTGTTAATTTTGTAGCCTGCCACATTGCTATATGAATCTACTGTTTCTAGAAGCTTTTTCATAGAGTCGTTAGGGTTTTCTAAGTATAGTATCATGTCATCTGCAAACTGTGAGAGTTTGACTTTTTCCTATCTGGATTCCCTTGATATCTTTTTCTTGCTTAATCTCTATAGCAAGTACTATGTTGCATAGGAGTGGTGAGAGAGGGACAGCTTTGTCTTGTTCCAGAATTCAGAGGAAAGGCTTTTAGTTTTTCTCCATTGAGGATAGTATTTGCCATTGGCTTGTGGTATATTGCCTTAACTGTATTAAGAAAGGTTCCTTTCATTCCCATTTTGCTGAGAGTTTTTTCAAGAATGGGTGTTGGACCTTATCAAATGCTTTCTCTGTGTCTATTGATATGATCATGTGATTTTTATTTTTCTCGTTGTTGATGTTGTGTATTATGTTGATAGATTTACAGATGTTAAACCATCCTTGCATTCCTGGGATGAAACCAACGTGATCGTAGTGAATGATCCTCTTGATGAGACATTATATTCTATTTTCCAAGATTGTTGAGAATCTCTGCATCTGTGTTCATCAGGGACATTGGCCTGTAATTTTCTTTTTTTGGCAGCATCTCTGTCTGGTTTTGGTATCAAGGTGATGTTGGCTTCATAAAAGCTATTTGGAAGTTTTCCCTTTTTTTCAGTTTCATGAAATACCCTGGCCAGGATTGGTAGTAGTTTCTCTTGAAAGATTTGAAAGAATTCATTAGTGAATCCATCTGGGCCTGGGCTTTTGTTTTTGAGCAGATATTTGATAACTGTTTCAATTTCCTCAGTAGTGATGGGGGTGTTCAGATATGCTATATCCTCCTTAATTAACCATGGAAGGTTATAAGAATCCAAGACTTTATCCATTTTTTCCAGGTTTTCATGTTTAGTGGCATAGAGTTTCTCAAAGTAGTCTCTGATTACCCTTTGAATCTCTGAATATCTGTAGTGATCTCCCCCCTTTCCTTTCTAACATGGGTTATCAAGTTTCTTCCCCTTTCTCTTTCTTTGTGAGTTTTGCCAATTATCTATCAATCTTGTTTAATTTTTCAAAAAACCAACTTCTCCTTCTGTTGATCTTTTGGATTTTTTTTGTTTTATTGGTTTCCACCTCATTGATT
Organism: Crocidura indochinensis; assembly: GCA_004027635.1. Taxonomy (NCBI): domain Eukaryota; kingdom Metazoa; phylum Chordata; class Mammalia; order Eulipotyphla; family Soricidae; genus Crocidura; species Crocidura indochinensis. The sequence goes on along the minus strand of PVKC010001267.1, from coordinate 8,541 downwards.
TCTGCTCTAAGCTTCGTTATTTTCTATAATCAGATGTGTAATCAAGGTGTTTAAATAAAGATATTAAAATTAAGATTATAATTTAGATGATTGAAAATTATCAACAGAATCCTGCCTTTGCTTTTTAATATACCAGATTTGAGGGTGAAGGTGTGTTTTGTTGTAGGCACACAATCTGTGGTGCTCATGCCTTATTCCTGGTTTTGTGCTCAAAGCACCATATTTGCTACCAAGAATGGAATGAGGTCAGCTGAATGTTAAGACAAGTTTCTTAGTTTCTGTACTATTTCTCTGACACATATCTAGCTTTTGAATCTTTTCTATCAGCAAACATTTTATTTTCTTCCGTTATAAAATGATTTAAGAACAAATAAAAAATAGTTGCTTTGATCAGATATCCCATTATGTAACTATGCCTTTTCGATCTTACTTATAAGTCTATATCTTAAAATATTTTTCCCTTTATAAATCCTCATACTCCAATTTGTTTCTTTTGTTTGGGGCCACACCTAATAGTGTTCGGGCCTTACTACTGTTTCATGACTTAGAGAGTCCTCAGTAGACTCAGTGGACCAGATGGACTACCAGGGATTAAATGAGGGTCAACCATGTGCAAGATAAGCGTCTTATACACAGTATTATCTCAGTATACCTCACAGCATAATTTTTATAATATTGTATACACTACTATCTTGTTTTTCACATCTGAAACTATTCAATATGCTTGTTGTGAGCTTTGTAAGTAAGTATAACTTTGTGAGCTTTGTATATAAGTAGAGTTTTAAGTAAGTATAACTTCTTTCATAAACAACCATCATAACTTAATAAATTTGTGTATATATTTATTCTTTTCCTTGATCGCTTTAGATTAGAATTCCTTATTTTATTCCATTTATAATGTGAATGGCTCTAAGGACATTCCATATTTTTCTGCTCTCTCTCTCTCTCTTTTTGGTTTTTGATGCTCAGGGCTTATTCCTGGCTATGCACTCAGAAATCACACCTAGTTTGGGGAACCATATGAGACACCTGGGGATCAAACAGTGATCTGTCTTAGGCTAGAGAGGGCAAGATAGACTCCTTACTGCTTGTGCCATTGTTCTGACCCCTGCTCTCCTTATTTTTATCTTGACAAATTCAAAACTTCTAATTTGTTCACTAATTATAAATTCTGTATTCTTTTCAAATATATCATTTGCCTTATATTTTGCAATGACTCTGCAATACATTTAAAACCTCCTTGAAATCTTCTTTCCACTACCAAAAAGATTCAGTTTTCAGTCCACCACCCCTTAAAAACAGTTGTATAGATAATGTCTTACAGTGCCAGAAAATGTTCAAAGAATACTAATATTTAATCATTATAATTAATATCCAAATAAATTATAAGATTTCTGTAGCATGTGTGACATTCAAACAACTTATAATTCTATAAATAGATTTTAATCTGTAATCATGGAAGTTATGATTAAAGATCAAAGACAAATACCTTTAACAAGTAAAAATAAACTAAAAATTTATTACCAATTTAATATAGCATTATAAGTTTAATAATTAATTAACCAATTAGAGTATAGAAGGATGATAAAAAGATTGTACACAGTAGCATTACCAAATAATAAAATAGACAAAAACTGTAGATGTCATTGATAACATAGTAGTGTATACAAATATATATACTAGCAAGCACTTTTTTTTGTTTTTGTTTTTTGGGAACACCCGTATGATGCTCAGGGGTTACTCCTGGCTAAGCTCTCAGAAATCGCTCCTGACTTGGGGGAGCCATATGGGACACCAGGGAATCGAACCGCAGTCCTTCCTTGGCTAGCTCTTGCAAGGCAGACACATTACCTTTAGCACCACCTCGCAGGCCCCAACAAGTACTTTTTAATATACACTGACAATAAGGAAGTGCTAGTAATTTAATCCTAAAATTTTTATTTTATCTTAAGCAATTTTGTAGTGTAGTTACTGGTATGACAAATATTTAAAGAAATTATTATTCATCATATTTGAATTTATACAGGTGAACTGAAAACTCATTAGATTTATTATTATGTAAAATTTACAAAATCATGAAAAATTTAATTTATTAAACAAAGATTTTGATGTGACTAAAAATGCAGTTAAACTGATATTTAAGTCTCAAATTCTGAACTACTACATCAAAATCTTCAACATTATCTCACATCCTTCAAATATTCATTTCTAGTCCTTAGAATATATTAATCGCTAAGTCATTCAGTTTTATTGAAATAAATCTCATAGTTTCTTTTTTAAACTACAATTCTGGTTTACTAGGTAGAACAACAGTAAAGAAATTGTAGTCAAATGCTTAAGACAGACATCACTAAATGTGACAATAAAATCATAGCTTGAAATGCAGTAAGTTCACTGTGGTATTTTCCTTAGAGATTACAATTTGGCTCTTTAATTCATTAAAAAAGTACATGAACTGCATTTAAATGCATTAATTTTGACTAGCAAGGTGCTCCGGATTTCCTAACTGAATGCATATTCAGTAGAAAGTTTAGTTTGAAAATTTGGTCCAGAAATCTTTAAAGAGTCAAATATGGCATTATACAAAATAAAAGTCTCGATTTCTTGAGTTGAGATACTTTATTGACTCTGTAACATGAATCCTAGTTCTGCAGAATGCATTTTTAATGATTACAATATATTATTCATGTAATTTTCTAGAATGAAACTAATGGGTTGGAATCAGATACTCTTGCTTAAACTTAGGTTTGACCTAAATAACCAAAGACATGAGAGTTTAGATTGTAAATTCGGAATCTTCCAGTTGCAGCCTTTCCATCTTTCCTCAACTGCTACCTACACAACTCAACTATTTTGTATATAGCATAGTATCATTTCTATAAAAATTAAAACATTAAGTAAAGGAGCAAATTCTTTAAACACATAAATAAATGACAAAGGTTTTAAAAAGGATAATAAACACAAAACATGAAGAGGCTAGTTAGTTCTGAGTGAGGTGGAAGGACTAAATTCTGGGGATTTTTCTGGGGCATATAAAATGTTTAAAAGTATTGACTATATTTTCTTGGCATTTCTGGAAAGTTGTGTAATAAAAATTGAACATGAGTATAAGAAACAAGGAATGAATGTTCCTTCTTTTGTGGAAGTAATGAAGAGAATAATGTGACTTGTAACAGTAGAAATACAATTTTTGACATTTTATTTGGATTTAAGTTTTCTTTTTCCATAAAGATTATTTTAATTTTAATTTCATTTTTAGTGAAGTAATATAGTTTTACTTACAGAAATTTACTAGAGCAAAGATGAAGAGAGAGTGAGATAGATTTTCAAGGGAGGACAAGGAAATAGAGTACTTAGCATTTGTTCAATTCATAATATTTCCTTTTATAATTTAGATACTTACATAAGTTAATTTTATAAATAATATAATATATAATTCTGGTTTTAGGTTATGTCTTTGAGTGCCTACTTCTACCATATTATTTTTAAAACATTTTTGAAGGACATGCATGCTAAATTTCTTCCATTTAATTTTAGATCTAAAAAGTTATTTTACTTTTTTAAATGAGTAAATAAAACAAAATTTTACTTAGAAACACTGCTATTACCCAAGACAAAGATATTTTCAAAATGTCTTCTTTCATTTTCACTATACTTTTGATTTGTGAAAGTTATCTTGACTCTCACTGGTCCCTCCCTCTGCCAGTTGAATTTGTACTGAGAATAGAAAGGTCACACTTGACATGCTGAAAGACCATGAGGCTAACAGCAAACTAATTCCATGTTTCTCTCTTAATTGACTTGGTTTATTAATTCTTTGCTTCTACTCTTGGTCAGACCCTTTCACAAGGGGTAGGAAATATGGTGTGTAGGGTGATTTTACAGACTTACATACTCATAAATCTAAATACAGGTAGGAGAAATATATAGACAAAATGGAGAGAAGAAAGAGCAGGTTAGAAATTACATGAATATGTCTATAACTGAAGAATAGGGTATATTTTATAGAAATAGTTCTTTGATAAAAGTTTGTGAATCATTAAAAATGATCAATAATATTTCCTAAAGACATAAGTAATGAATATACTAAAACCCACAAAATAACACTGAGTAGTAAAAAAAAGGTTTTTTTTGTTTTTTATTTTTGGTTTTGGTTTTTGGGTCACACCCAGCAGTGCTCCTGGGTCTACACTCAGAAATTGCCCCTGGCACAGGGAATATGGGATACCAGGATTCGAACACCTTCCTTCTTCATGAAAGGCAAACGCCTTACCTCCATGCTATCTCTCTGGCCCCAATGAGAAAATTTAATAAAAAGAAATAGTCAACAAAATTACAGTTTCAAGTTATTATTTTATTATCATATTACATTGTATTATATTTTGTATTTTAAATTATTTATATTGTGATAATTTTATATTATTATTTCTTAGAAATAAAACACTTTCTTTTAATGTTTGCTAATGATGTAAAGATATATTAATGATTGATTTACTTGTTCAATTCTTTATATTTTAAAGGTTTTTTGCTTTTGTTTTTGTTTTCTTGAGACGGGACTCACACCTGACAATGGTCAAGGGTTATTCTGACTCTGTCCCAGGAATGACTTCGGTGGTTTTGAGGATCATATAGGATACCAGGGATAAAAATGGGTTATCTGTATGTAAAACAGATGCTTTTCCCACTAAACTATTACTCTGTCCCCTAGTTTCCTATTTTTTTTTTTTTGGTTTTTTGGGCCACACCCAGTGATGCTCAGGGGTCACTCCTGGCTATGCGCTCAGAAGTCGCTTCTGGCAGGCACGGGGGACCATATGGGAACCGGGGGATCGAACCGTGGTCCGTCCAAAGTTAGCGCGGTAAGGCAGGCACCTTACCTGCAGCGCCACCGCCCGGCTCCCAGTTTCCTATTTTTTTAATGAAGAAATTTGTTTTCAAGAGTATAAACATATTTATATTTTAAGGGTGCAATGAAATGATATCACGCCATCTGTACCATCAATAACTCTCTTTGGGGCTGAAGCAGTAGCACAGGTGGTAGGGCATTTGCTAACCTAGGACATAATAGTCTTTTATGAAAGATGGCAACTCAAAAAAGTGTGTTTTAAAATTTTTTTCTTTTGCCTCAAAATATTAAGGAAAAATATGACAGAATATCTCTTCTCTCTCTTCCCTTCCCTCCTACTGATCTTAGACCCTCCAAAAAAAACTCTGGCCATAAATAAGGGTCAGTCCTCTCAACTGAGGTCCACAATATTGAGAGGCATCTCCCCAGTGAAGGTACTCTAGAAAGTCTTGCTATTTCAAAGAATTGCTTTGTCTTCTTCTGTCACTAGGTAGCCAGCCAAAACTTTACACCCAAACTATCAACTATGCCCAATTCTGTGAATATAGTTTTCACTGTACAGAGATGCCTATGGCCAACATTTCAGTGGTATTCTGGTTCAACTGGAACCAGAGAGAAAATATCTCATGCTTACTTCTTGTTTCTATTGCCCCATATCTCCTCCATTCATGGTAGACATCTAGTGTGTGTATCTTCTCAGTGATCTAATATACACATTCATCTGTATCTTGATGAAGATGGTTGCCTGGATGATGGTCAAAGTTTCATATAAGTTACAGAGTGTGTATCTGAACAAAATCTTGTTTCATGCTTCGGTCTACTTTTAGATCCAGATATTAGGATTGAATATGAACTGGAGAAGACTTGACCTTTTTGTATTGGATAAAGTCTTTAGGAACAATGACTCTGACTATACATATTAACATTGTTATTAGAGGTGTATTATATGTGATAGTAGGCTTAATTCTGCTAGAAAAAAATAAGATCATTTTGGGTCAGAGAGATAGTACAGTGGTAGGACATTTGTCATGCACACTGCTGATCCAGAATGGATGGTGGTTTGAATCCTGGCATCCCATATGGTCCCCTGTGCCTGCCAGGAATGAGTTTTGAGCACAGAGCAAAAGTAACCTCTTAATACCGCTGAAAAATAAATAAGATAACTTGATGATTTCTCATCACTAGTAGAGACCATCTCTTATTTGTGGAATATTATCATATGTAAATATTAGCTTCTCTTTTTCCTGACAGGACAGTAAAGTTGCCTTTCTCAGAATATGAATTTCAATTCTCACTCTTTACTTGCTATCTACAAAATGTTCAAATTTTCTGCAAATATATTACAAGAACTGTTATCATAAATATATTCAATGGACTCTTCAGTCCTTTAAATGAAATTTATTGCAATAAAAAGATTAAGGGCATCATTCTTAGGAAGTCTATATGTTTTATCTATTTAAAAGATGTTATATTTATAGTATTTAATATGAGAAAATTATTGTTATAAATATAAAAATATCTTTGGAATGGTTTAAGTCCCCATAGACTTGTCAGAATACTACTATTTCATTGTAATTTTCTATTTATATGAACATCATAACTTAGACTTACAAAACTACAATTTCACTATTATTACAATCATCTTTTCACAGTTGAAATTGATAAGCCCATATATGACAGAAGCAAGTAAAGCTTGTACATAAAATTTTTAAAAGAAATGGCCATATCTCGGGGCCTAAGAGATAGCATGGAGGTAAGGCGTTTGCCTTTCATGCAAAAGGTCATCAGTTCGAATCCCAGTGCCCTATATGGTCCCCCGTGCCTGCCAGGAGCAATTTCTGAGCATGGAGCCAGGAGTAACCCCTGAGCACTGCCGGGTGTTACCCAAAAACCAAAAAAAAAAAAAAATGAAATGGCCATATCTCAAGGTCATAAGTATCTATATAATTCCCTTATATAAAAGTGGTTTTCTTGTAGCCTGAGTGTTAGAATGGTCCTAAAACGCATATATTACATTTCTGTTATATGGTTTCATGTAGTATTTTAGATTAATGTCTTTATTAGGTTAATATAAAAGATGAATAGTCATTTATTTACAATATTATTTTCTCTCTATATTTATTTATTGGTTTGAGGTTTATAACTGGAAATCTATGAGAATAACCCAGGCTCTGCACTCAGGGATCATTCATAGCAGGTTCTAGAGACCATAGGTGTTGCTGTGAATCAAATCCTTATTGGTTGTAATTGTATGCAAGTTTATCCAACCCACCACATTATCACTATGGAAACAAATTTTCTGTTCTATCATATTTTTCATGCTTATTTTCTCCCTCAGATAAGGCACTGATTACTAATAAAATGTTTATACACTTGTCATGGAAATAAAGTGAGTCATATAAAAGAATTAGAGTTTGGACTAAAAAAAACACCTGTTTGAATTGAGGTGTGTGAGTCCAGTGGGAATGGATGGGTGCTATGACCTAAGTTTGGACTAAAGAATAGTGTGTGAGCCTATCCAAGTTTGTAACTGTTCTGATTTACTCTCACTACACATAAAAACCAGCACCACACTACAAAGTTACAATAGTAGAACAACATGGAACTTCACCACACCTTGCCACTGAAGATGTTAGTTCTGAAATATCAAACAATATCAACCAACTATATAATCTCTGAGATAAGGACTTTAAAAAATGCTAAGACTATTCAAAGAGGGGTCCGCAGAGATAGCATCGCAGGTAAGACATTTGCCTTGCATTCAGAAGGACGGTGGTTCCAATCTGGGCATCCCATATGGTCCCCCGGGGCCTGCCAGAGTGATTTCTGAGTATAGAGCCAGAAGTAACCCCTGAGCGCTGCCGGGGGGGGGGGGAATCCAAAAAAAAGAAAGAAGACTATTCAAAGAACTTAAATAAACCACAGAACAGAGTGAACATGAGAAAACTTCAAACAGAAATATCAGGGCTGAAAAATATAGTAGGTGAAATGAGAACCTCACTGGATAGCCTTACCAACAGAGTAATAGCTGCTGTGAATAGAATTGGTGAGCTGAAAGATGAGATGCATAACAACTTCATTTAATAGAAAATGTTGGAAAGGAACCTTAAAATAACTGTTCAGAAGATGAAAAAAATTCTCAAAGAAAGTGAACAATAGAATTGAAGATACACTTGATAGAAAAAATAATAAGAATTTTTCGAGTCCCAGAGACCCAGTAAGAAACATCCCATGAAGATTCAGCAGTTAATGGCATCATAGCTGAGATCCTAGATGCCTGAAGAGTACCAGCTAAAACAAATCCAAAGAAAAGGCACATCCTAGTCACAATGATAAAAATAACAGATAGGGATAGAATACTGAAATCAGCAGGATTAAAAGAGGAAATTTCATAACAAAAAACATACTTAAGTTTTATAGCAAATTTATCACAAGCAACTATCAAGGCCCAGAGGTAGTAGTGTAATATAGAAACAAAACTAAAAAAATGAATTATATATTGCTGTTCATCCTCAGAAGGCTGGATACACATTCTTCTCCAATGTACATGGTGCATACTCCAAGATAGACCACATTCTGACTTCCATAATATCAAGAGGCAAGAAATTCTTTCAACTATCTTCTCAGTTCATGATGCACTTAAGTGAAAGTGAATTACAAACACACACACACACACACACACACACACACACACA
>PVKC010001266.1:0-52388 GCA_004027635.1 Crocidura indochinensis | reverse complement strand
TTTCAGTTTGGAGTTTTGTGATTTCTGTCATCATGTTTTCTTGATTCTTATTAGTGTTCTGTTCAAGTCGGTCCATGGTTTCTTTGAGTTCTTTCAGCATCTTCCATATTGCTTTTCTAAAGTCCTTATCTGAGAGATTGATTAGTTCGTTGGTCGTTGTCTGGTCATCAGAATTGTCATCCTCATTCTCTATGTCTGATGCTGGCCTGCGTTGTTTGCCCATTGTGTGTTTTTCTGCGTGTTTTGGTAGTGTTCATTGCTTAGATGATGTGGGTAGCCACACTCCTCTGGTTCCGCCCTTTCTGGGTGTGTTGATTTGCCTACAAGGTAGTGGAGTCCTCTGTGGATGAGGCCTCTCAAAGGATCAATTCTTGGGCCTAGGCATACAGCAGGGAAGAGAGTCCAGAGAGAAATGTTGGGCTTCAGTTGTCCAGCACAGTCCTTAGTGTGATTTTCTCTCTTCTTGTTGCGATGTTGTTCTTATTTTTTTTTTTTGAGCCAAGATGGCTCACTCCCGCGAGTTCGGAGGGCAGCAAGCGAACGATAAACACAAAGAGAAGACACACTCACAGTTCTTTGTTGTTGGCCACTCTAGGCAGGCGTGGATTCGCAGGGATTCCCAGCCTGATGTCACAAGTAGGGAACCCTGTTTTTCACAGTACTTGAGTATAGCCAGTTTTCATCCTAATGGTATGCTCCTGGGCGTTCCTGCCCTGGTATGAACTCTGGGAGAGCGAGTTCTTTCTTTTGAGCCAAGATGGCTCACTCCCGCGAGTTCGGAGGGCAGCAAGCGAAAGATAAACACAAAGAGAAGACACACTCACAGTTCTTTGTAGTTGGCCACTCTAGGCAGGCGTGGATTCGCAGGGATTCCCAGCCTCGGTCCTTCACATCTTTAAGTTGACTCCAAGATATTAGAGTTTGTGTGACTCTAATGTGAATGGGTTGTTTTCTTAATGTCCATTTTTTAAATCATTATTGGTGTATAAGAAGGCCATTAATTTTTTTAGTGTTAATTTTGGAGCCTGCAACTTTGCTATATGAATCCATTGTTTGTAGAAGCTTTCTGGTAGAGTTTTTAGTTTTTTTTTAAAATATAATATTATGTCATCTGCAAACAGTGAGGGCTTGACTACTTCCTTTCTTATCTGAATGCCTTTGTTAAACCTCTTATGGAAAAGGTTTTTTTTTTCACTTTGCATTTCTTTCTCCTATATTTAAAATTAATTGATCAGTCACCCAGGATCTGGCTCATAATATTTAAGTTTATTATTATGATTAGAGGTTCTGATATTATTCCAATACCATGGTGTTTTAATGACTATTGCGCTACAGTACAGTTTGAAGTTGGGAAAAGTGATGTCCCCTACCATCTTTATTTATTTTTTATTGTTCCATATAAGTTTCAGGAAGCTGACCAGAGTAGTGGCACTAGCCTACTATGGGCTGCAGTTTTATCTTCCCGAGTTCCATATGGTCCCCAAGACAGGAGTAATTTCTGAGTGCATAGCCAGGAGTAACCCCTGAGCATCACCAGTGGTGGCCCAAAAACAAACAAAAAAAAAGCCATGACAATATTACCTTGATAAAATTTAGCTTGGTTGATCTATCAAGAGAGTATAAAGTTGAACTCTCCAGCTACTATTTTGTTTTTGATTTTTAGAGAAATCATTCTATCTGTCCCTCATAATATTTTTGAGCCTCAATTCTATGTATGTCATCTGATATTTATTGCAGACACTTCAGATTTTTTAAGGGAGTTGTTTGCTTCAAGGATTATACTCCAAACATTGTGACAATGTTTTGTTTGACTACTCAAATACTTTTCTTGTGAGACATAGAATATTATATTCAAATTTCTGATCCATTTTGCTAATCTTTGTCTATGAATTTATGGTTCTAGAGAGATCCATGAAATCTTGTAACATCTTTTTGTAGAAGTATGGTATGCTTATAGGCTTTATCTTGTCTTAAAGTAGCCCATTCGATTCTTTCAATGTTGACTCTCAGTCTATAAACTTCTGAGCTGTTGTATATTAGTGAAGCTGTTCATTGTTCTTCAAATATGAGAGAGTCGTGCTATATAAAATTTTGTTGGTGAGTTGTTCATTTCATTGAGATATTTTTAACATCCTATCACTGCTTTCAAGCCTCAAAGGTAGCCTTTGGTAACTGTGCTATAAATTTTAAGGACTCTCCTTTGTATGTGATCTCCTTTGACCTTTCTGCTTTTAGTATTTTATCTTTATTTATGGTTTTCATCATTCTAATTAAGATATTTCTCGGAGACTTATTTTATTATTATTATTATTTAGATAACTTTTACCTGGTAGACATTAGGTATACAGGATCTGGGTACCTTTGCTCTTCACGTCTGGAAATTTCTCAGTAATGTTATTTTGTTGATGCTTCATAGGAGTTGTCTTTATAATTTCTAGGATGCTGATGATTCTAATCTTGTTCTTGAATTCACCCCCAATTTCTCCTGTCAACTTTTCATTTATTTTCACTCTTTTCAAAATTCTGTTGTTTTTCTGGAGGTATTTTGCAGCTCATCTAGAGCTCACTGATTCTATCCTCAGTAGCTATTACACTTCCAGTGAGCTTTTTTATTTTTATTTATTTTTATTTTTGATTACTAAGTTTTTTGCTCTGTCATTTCTCTTTGAAATTTTTCTCTTTTTTTGTTTTAGTTTTTTGGGCCACACCTGGCAGTACTCAGGGATTACTCCTGGCTGTCTGCTCAGAAATAGCTCCTGGCAGGCATGGGGGACCACAAGGGACACCGGGATTCGAACCAACCACCTTTGGTCCTCGGATGCTTGCAAGGCAAACACTGCTGTGCTATCTCTCTGGGCCCTCTTTGAAGTTTTTTATTTCTGTTTCCATATCCTCTTGAGTCTTTTTGGCTGTCTCTTTTATATATAATACATATTATATATACATATATATATATATATATATATACATATACATATATTTGAGTTTCTTGAACATCTTTGCTCTAACGTTCTTATCAGGGAGGCTAATTAGCTGGCCTATACTTATTGGGTCTTCAGAACTACCATACTCATTCACAAAATGTGGTGGTGTTCTGCTTTGCTTTCCCGTTGTGACCTTTGCAGTCTTGTATTAATTATGTGCTATCCTGTGGCTCATTGACTGAAAACCATGTCCAACCAATCTGCTTCATTCTGTGATTTCATTCTTTTTGGGGGTCACACTGACCTGGATCTGAAAATAACTCTTTTGTGTCACAGAGAGGACCCTGCTGCTGTTTTGTCTGCCTGCCTCAGTTTCTTGGGACTACAGAGCTGTGTAAAGACCTGTTGTATTTACTAGAAGACATTTTGCCCCTGTTTTGGTCATTCTCTTTCCTTCAGGGTGCATTGGCCTAAATGTGAGAATGGTGCTTCTGAATCACAAAGAGGACCTCACTGCTGATTTCTGGTATACATTTTCCATTTGATTAACCTCTTTCCTTTAATCTCCCATCCAGTTTAGATCCTTAATTCCCAAGTATGTACAACATCTCAACAAGCATTTATGGGTTACTTCTTTTGGAATTTCATACAAAATAACTATCAAGAATTTACAAAAGAATTGAACACATGTCTTAATGCAGCCTGAGACTGTTACAGACTGAACAAATCTATGACTATAAAGCTACTTGGAGGGAGATTAGAAAGAACACCAGGAGTTTCAAAGACCTATAAGGCAATCCTGCTGAGATTAAGTGGTCTCTAAGTGTTCAAATTCAAAACAAAATTACATAATACATAAATTATATATGCTAAAGACAGTGCTCCTTGCTTCTAGGCTCTTTGATGACTGGCACCTTTGTCTAAGGATACACAGTCTCCAAGTCCATCAGCACTGCTATAAATTTGCATTTAAGGCCATGATCATGTCATCTAAAGAACCTTGAGATCCTTCTAGTTTCATCTTTCTTCTAGTCTATTACAGTAAGTTTGGAAAAAAAAACAAAATATTTTGTGATGAACAATAAATCATGGAGAAGTTAAGGAATAAATGCTCTAAATAATTTCAAATTTTTAAGGGCTCCCGAGGAATCTGCTTTAATCATCAAACCTGAGTCTTCATGTAGAGGATTAGCATTTCAAGTGAAAGACATCTGAAAATCAGCTTCAGCAAAATTTAGTTTCAAATTTTGTAGTATAGCACTGGACTACCTGGAGACATAGCTCAGCAGGTGGGCACTTGCTTTTACACATAACCAACAAAAATTTCATTCTAGAACGCCACATAGTGCCACATTACAACCAGGAATAATCCATGAGCACAGAGCTAGGAGAAAATGAAGCTCTGAGCACCAACTAGTGTGAACCACCCCCCACCCTCTCCCAAATTTATAGCATTTTTACCACTTCAGATTCTTAAGAGAGCTGGGTTTAACAAATTTGGGGGAACTCCTCTTTCAGAGATCTATGTGCAGAGACAATTGTGAGTCCTAAACAGAAAGAGGCCCAACTATGCTAAGGCTTAACAGATCGACTCAGATAGTAATAGGCCATGAGCAGAACCATCAGGACCAGTTCATCTCGGTCCTGAAGGACCGAGTACATTATTGCTAGAGCTTGGCACATGCCAATTTGTTATGTTGGAGAGGAGGGAGAAGGAAGGAGGGTCCTGTAATTTAGTCAAGACACTTGCTCATCTTAAATATTGCTATCCCAGGAAAACACAATGTTTCTTGGGCAGAGAGGGGAAATTAACTTCCATTTTGACTTCTCACCTGGGTTTTAGCAGATGTCAAAAAAGCAACACATTTCTCAGTTATGTGGCTTGAGAATAAAGAGCAAAGAGCATCAGGGTTATAGACTTGGAGAGTCAGGTCACAATGTCAGTCCAGAGCCAGAGCCAGACCCCAAAGCACTTAGTAACAAATGAACACAAGGTACAGGACTGCAACAGCTGAACTCAGACTTGAATGAAATTCAGCATACATGAGACAAGTCCTGATACTCTCACACTGGAGGGAAGAGGAAGAAGCAGGGACAAGTTATCATGCTATCATTCACAGAAAAAAGAAAGCAGTGTGGTAGAGAGCTAGACCAGGAAACTTCACAATGGAAGCATGGGAGGACTCCTAAATTTGGGTTGCAGCCTGAAAGAGATATAAAGTTATTTGTAATCCTTCCCTCTAATTTCCTTTTTTCCCCAACTCCTTCTATTGGTATGTAAACATCCACCTGGATTACAAGGACCTTGCCCCACCCTGGTGAGTGGGATTCTGGATAATAAAGAAAGGAGTCTTCCTGTAGGATAGGGACATAGCTCCTCTGGAGAAGATATGGGGATAAGGTGTACAGGAAAAAGACATGACTTAGGAGAACAGGTCAGGGAGCGCTGAGCAAAGAAAGCAGATAGCAGGAAGATTCATGGCAGAGGAAAACTGTAAGAAATAAAGTGAGCTGACTCTTTTGTGACTGCTGTGTATTATTTCTCTGCCATGACCCTGCTTCATCAGATCCATCTGCCTGTGGGGTTAGAAATGCGGTGCCTGGGGCAGTCTCACCCAATTCATGAACTTTATATATTTTTATTTTTTAATCAACAGCTACTTAAAACTTTAAAATAAAGGAACATTCATATTATCATCATTGGAAGTTTTGAATGCTAATTTTATATAAGAAACACACAGAACTTAACAAGTTTCCCCATAACAAGCTGTTATAGACATTATCTAATGCAAAATATATCTCCTTAAGCATTGCACCTTTATGGAGATCTAGGAGCATGATTTCAACACACTTTGCTGCCATATATTGACAGCATATTTGAGCACATACCTCTTGCTCTTTACAAAAAGGATCTAAAACTCAGACAAAACTGAAGGTACTACAAATCCAGTAAAGACTGAGCAATCTGAGGGCTCCTATTCCAGGGCAAGTAGATCAAATAGCTACAAAATGAACATGATCAACATCTGTTTGGGAAACACATGTTTTAAAATGTGTGTCATTTGAGTCATGGGTGCGACTCAAATGGCAGAGCAAATTTGCCTTGTATTTACAAGACCTATAGTTTGATCCTAGACACTGGTACTGCAAGAAAAAACAAAATGGAAAGGGTTGCTGTATTACTAAGAAAGGAAATAGACATTGAAATACAATATAGATTATTCTAGTTTATATCTTAAAACCTCTTTTATAGTAGACCTAATCTTTCTTGGGAAAACTTAAAAAAAAATCAATAATGATAATAGTGGAATGTGAAGATTCCTCCAGTTCTGCCTGAAAAACTCAGGGGGTAGACTCCTGCTCTTTAGTAAAAAACAGATCTTGGAATACAACCTGGTAAAGTCAATTAGAAGTACTTAACCTTCTAGGGAATAAAAAAAAATCAGTCTTTTTTTCTAAAGCTGCTCTTACTAATTCTACAAGTTTTTCTCAACGGACAATGACTTAACTCTGAGGAAAGTTGGGGGAGGGGCTATGCAGTCCCAAACTCTTTATTGAAAGCACCACCTGGAAGGAGTGATTACCTAACAATTTGCCAAAAGGGAGGACTGCAGAACCTTTGGGCATTTTTGAATTGCAACTGTTTTCTGTCATCATAAAGAAAAATCTAATAATTTTTTTTTTTCAGAAAACCATCCCCTGTACAGACTATTACGAAATTGTTAAAGACCACACACTTGGTGCTTTCTGTTTTCATAGTTTTTAAAGGCATCATCAAAAGGCAAAGGAGCCTGAGATTTCTCTCTTGCAAAGTATCTGAAGTGAAATTCCATGGATAGAACGCTATTCTCTTCTGGCTTCTTTCCATAAGTTCCATCTTATTAAGTGTTTATCATCTTGCTTAAAGGAAAAAAAATCCTCAAACTTTTTCCAATTGGGCTAGTTCCATGAGGCCTATAATAAAATATGCTGGCAATGAATTTAAAGATCCCCCAAAAGAAAAAGAGCTCAATTTATGATAACATTTATCTCCACACTAATAAGGAATTTTCAAACAAAGATGATTATCCACATCTTTGAAGATGCCATGAATCGATCCAGTTCCATATTAGTGATCCAAGGCAATTGGTTTTCATGTAGTTGGCCTGCTGTTTCTTTTTTGTATGAAATTATGTTGAGAGAATTTTGAAATGCATGCTATCTGAGTCATAGGCTTTGGCCTAAGAGCAGGAATTTAGGAATTTTTAGCAGCAGATCAATGATGTAGAGTTTGTTTTTGAGACAGAATAAAATGAATGATTTGCTTTCAAAAGCAAGTTGACCTGTGGGTCAGGAAAGTACATGTCTTTGAGCCCAAAATTGAGGAAAGTCATCAGAACTGCCAATAAATTTGTCATAAACATCCTTAGGTCATGACCTCTGTGAACCAGGGTGCCTAACACTAACAGATATCTTCTCTTAACCTATTCATTCCCATAGATCCAAATTCCAGCAACTGACACCCAGTTCCCATAGGGGCTCAGTGATTAAACTATCCTTCTCATCCTCCTTTAGCCAGGCTTCTCACCACCTCCCTATTCTTAGCTTGTTTTCACCTCCAAGATGAGAGCATCAAATTAAGGCCTCACATACACATATTAGATTTAGATTATTTTTAGTTAATAACATCAAAGTATAATATTTGATAAGATCTCACTATGTTTACAAATTAATAAAAAGTAACTTATACAATGAAAAAAATACAGCTTGCTCTTAGTTACATTTCCTCTCAAAACTCCAGGAAATTCTTTCATAGGATTAACTGAAGTCAGTCTTATTAGCTTCTAAATTTCAAGTCTGCCTTCTAATGACTCCTTCTCCTATTTCTGCCTCCCTGTCTTCAGATATGTCAGAATTTTTCTAGACTGGTGGGCTTAAGAGAGAATCTGAGATTCTTTTACAATATAATACTAATCTTAAAGATTCTATTTCTAGTTTCAGATTCTCTTCTCTCAGGAGGAGTGGTTTTGTGTGATTGACACTCTTATTTCAAAGATATAACTATATTCCCAGATACAGAAGATAAATACAGAGCAACACAATAAAAAGAACAAGGTCATCTCTTTACTGCTTCTTGATTTAATTTTTCCAATTTCACAGATGAGTAAATAAAGATTAGATAGTATGAAAGACATCTTTCATTTATCAGTTGATATGTAATGAATGATATTTCATCACCAGGACTTACAGGAAACTTATTAGAACATATTAGCATAAAATCAGATATTTTAATTTTTAAAGCAAAATTTGAATCCAGTCATTTCATTAGAGATTTTCCCATGTCAACTTAGAGATCTCTGTTGTTTAAAATCTTTTGGAGACCTTGATAAAATAGAGGTAAGTTTCTGACCACACATGGAAGGTATCTTTTAAGGATTTGTGAAGAGGAATTTAAGGCTTTGAATTTTTATTTAAATAAAGTTACCAGATAATCCTCAAATACTTTGATACTTGAGGACGGCTAACTTGTGCTACATGGATATGTTTGTCTAAAACATTTTTATAAACTTTCCCCTTTTTTTGGTAAGAACTCAACATTAATATTGGACAAATAATTGATTGAAATGAGAAACAATATGTTTAAAAATAAAATAAAATTCAATTACTTGAGGCAATGTTTTAGAGGTTAGCATATAAATATAGACTACAACAATAATTTTTAATTAAATATGAAAAGATTAATAAAATTATTTTTTAAACTTTATTGATTGATTGGGTTTTGGGGGCCACATCCTGGGGTGCTGGGGGTTACTCCTGGGTCTGTACTCAGAAATCACCCCTGGCAGCATGGGGGTCCATATGGGATGCAGAGAATAGAACCACCATGTTCCTCCTGGCTCGGCCACATGCAAGGCAAATGCTCTACCACTGTGCTATCTCTCCAGCCCTATTTTTATATATTTAGTACTAGTTTTTGATGCCTCATAAAGAAAATTTATAGTATATACATTAGAGGAATAATCCTACTCACAGATTGTTTGAAATATCTCTCAGGGCTCCTGAACCTCTACTGAGTGGGCCGAGAAGGGCCCAGGAAAATCGCTCTCCTAAAGGCTCCAGAAGAGCACGGCCGATCGAAATTGCTTTACAGCTGCGTGTTCTTTCTTTTCTTTTTTATAAAGCCTGGAGTTTTGACTCTTTCTTCATTTTTTTACTTAAATATCTTGATTAGAAATATGATTGTGATTAGGTTTCAGTCATATAAAGAACAACCGCCAAACCAGTGCAAAATTCCCACCACCAATGTTCCAAATCTCCCTCCAACCCACCCCACCCCACCTGTACTCTAGACAGGCTTTCCAGTTCCCTCATTCCTTCACATGATTATAGTAGTTCTCAGTATAGTTATTTCCATAACTGCACACAATGCTATGTGGTGAACATCATGAAGTGAGCTGGAAGTTCAGGCCCTCCTCTCACTTTCTCTGAGGATTGTTGCAAAGATGACATTTATTTTTCTTAAAACCCATAGATGAGTGAGATTATTCTGCATCACTCTCTCTCTCTCCCTCTAACTTATTTTACTCAGCATGATAGACTCCATGTACATCCATGTACAGGAAAATTTCATGACTTCATGCGATGACAGCATAATATTCCATTGTGTATATGTACCACAGTTTCTTTAGCCATTTGTCTGTTGAAGGGCATCTTGGTTGTTTCCAGAGCCTGGCTATTGTGAATAATGCTACAAGAAATATAGGTGTGAGGAAGGGGTTTTTGTATTATGTTCTTGTGCTCCTAGGGTATATACCTAGGAGTGGAATGGCTGGGTCAATTAGGTCAATGGGATCTCAATTTCCAGTTTTTGGAGAAATCTCTATAACGCTTTCCATAGAGGTTGCATTAGGTGGCATTTTCACCAGCAGTGGATAAGAGTTCCTTTCTCTCCACATCCCCTCCAGCACCTATTGTTCTCATTCTTTGTGATGTGTACCAATCTCTGTGGTGTGAGGTGGTATCCCATCGTTGTTTTGATTTGCATCTCCCTGATGATTAGTGATGAGGAGCATTTTTTCATGTGCCTTTTGGCCTTTTGTATTTCTTTTTTTATCAAAGTGTCTGTTCATTACCTCTCCCATTTTTTGATGGGATTAGATTTTTTTTCTTTGAAAGTTCTGTCAGTGCCCTGTATATTTTGGATATTAGCCCTTTATCAAATGGGTATTGGGTGAATAGTTTCTCCCACTTGGTTGGGTGGCTCTTGTTTCCTGGGCAATATTTCCTTTGAGGTGCAAAGCTTCTCAGCTTAATATATTCCCATCTGTTGATTTCTACTTCCACTTGTTTGGAAAGTGCATCCTTGAAGATGCCTTTAGTCTCAATGTCATGGAGTGTTTTACCAATGTGTTGTTCTATATACCTTATGGTATCAGGTCTGGTATCAAGGTCTTTAATCCATTTGGATTTTACCTTTATACATGGTGTTAACTGAGGGTCTATGTTCACTTTTTTGCAAGTGGCTAACCAATTCTGCCAGCACCACTTATTGAAGAGGTTTTCCCTGCTCCACTTAGGATTTTTTACTCCTTTGTCAAAAATTAAGTGATGTCTGGGGGACATTGTCTGAGAACTCAAGGCTATTGCACTGACATGAGGGTCTGTCTTTATTCCAATATCATGCTGTTTTGATAACAATTGCTTTGCAGTACAGTTTAAAGTTGGGGAAAGTATTGCTCCCATTTCTCTTTTCCCTAGAAGTGCTTTAGCTACTCAAGGGTTTTTTATTTTTCCAGATGAACTTCATAAGTGCTTGATCCACTTCTTTGAAGAATGTCATGGGTATCTTTAGAGGGATCGCATTAAGTCTGTACAATATTTGGGGAGTATTGCCATTTTAATGATGTTAATCCATGAACCAGGTATGTGTTCCTTGCGTCCTCTCTTGTTCCTTGGAGCAGGGCTTTATAGTTTTCTTTGTATACATCCTTCATGTATTTGGTCAGGTTGACTCCAATATACTTGAGTTTGTGTGTCACTAATGTGAATGGATTGCCTTCTTGACGGTCATATCTTACCTATCATTACTGTTGTATAAAAAGGCCATTGATTTCTGGTGTTAGTTTTGTAGCCTGCCACCTTGCTATAACAGTCTATTGTTTCTAGAAGCTTTTTGGTAGAGTCTTTAGGGTTTTCTAAGTAGAGTATCATGTCATCTGCAAATAGTGACAGTTTGACTTCTTCCTTTCCTGTCTGGATTCCCTTGATATCTTTTCCTTGCCTGATAGCTATAGCAAGCATTTCCAGTACTATGTTGAAGAGGAGTGGTGAGAGAGGACAGCCTTGTCTTGTACCACAATTTAGAGGAAAGGCTTTTAGTTTTTCTCAATTGAGGATAATATTTGCCATTGGATTGTGGTAAATGGCTTTAACTAGATTGAGAAAGGTTCCTTCCATTCTCATCTTGCTGAGAGTTTTGATCAAGAATGGGTGTTGAAACTTATCAAATACTTTCTCTTCATCTATTGATATGATCATGTGATTTTTATTTTTCTCATTGTTGATGTTGTGTATGATGTTGATAGATTTATGGATGTTAAACCATCCTTGCATTCCTGAGATGAAACGTACTTGGTCGTAGTGTATGATCATCTTGATGATGCATTGGATCCTATTTGCCAGGATTTTGTTGAAGATCTTTGCATCTGCATTCATCAGGGATATTGGTCTGTAATTTTCTTTTTTGGTGGCATCTCTGTCTGGTTTTGGTATCAAGATTATAATGGCTTCATAAAAACTGCTTGGAGTGTTCCTGGTTTTTCAATATCATGGAAGAGCCTGGCTAGAATTGGTAGTAGCTCCTCTTGAAAGATTTGAAAAAATTCATTAGGAATTCCATCTAGGCCTGGGCTTTTCTTTTGGCAGATATTTGGTTACAGTTTCAATTTCCTCAATAGTGATGGGAGTGTTTAGATATTCCTTTTTTTTTGGGGGGGGGTCACATCCGGCAGTACTCAGGGGTTATTCCTGGCTCCACGCTCAGAAATTATTCCTGGCATGCTCAGGGGACCATATGGGACACCGGGATTCGAACCAATGACCTTCTGCATGAAAGGCAAACGCCTTACCTCCATGCTATCTCTCCGGGCCCCATGTTTAGATATTCCTTAACCTCCTTACTTAACTGTGGAAGGTTATAAGTGTCCAAGCATTTATCCACTACTTCTATGTTCTCATTTTTCGTAATATAAAGTTTCTCAAAGTAGTCTCTAATTACTCTTTGGATCTGCAGTATCTGTCGTGATCTACCCCTTTTCATTTCTAATATGGGCTATCAGGTTTTTGTCTCTTTCTTTGTGAATTTTGCCAATGTTCTATCAATCTTCTTTATTTTCTCAAGGAACCAACTGATGCTTTCTTTGATCTTTCAAATTGTTTTTGGGATTCCACTTCATTGATTTCTGCTCTCAGCTTTGTTATTTCCTTCTCTCTCCAAATTTTTGGGCCCTTTTGTTGAGCAGTTTCTAATTCTATTAGCTACGTTATTAAGCTATTCAGGGAGGCCCCTTCTTCCTTCCTGATGTGTGCTTGCAAAGCTATCAATTTTCCTTTCAGTAACTCTTTTGCTTTGCCCCATAGATTCTGGCAGTTTGTGTCTTCAATACGTTTGTTTCCAGGAAAGTTTTGATTTCCTCTTTGATATCATCTTGGACCCATAGTTTGTTCAGTAGCAGTCTGTTTAATTTTCAATTGTTAAAGTTTTACTTCTGTGTACCTTTGTATTTCACACCTAATTTTAGAGCCTTGTGGTCAACAAAGGTAGCCTGCAAAATTTCTATCCTCTTGATTTTATTAAGGTATGTTTTATGTGTCTGCATGTCGTCTATCCTGGAGAATGTCCCATGTACATTGGAGAAGAATGTGTATCCAGGTTTTTTGGGGTGGAGGGTCCAATATATATCGACTAGTCCTCTTTCTTCCACTACTCTTTTCATGGCTAGTATGTTTTTGTTGGTTTTCAGTCTGGTTGACCTATCAAGTGTTGACAGGGCCATGTTGATGTGTCAAAATTATTGTATTATTATTGATGTCTTCTTTCAGATTTATCAGTAATTGTATTAGATAATTTGCTGGTCTCTCACTGGGTGCATATATGTTTAATAGTCTGATTTCTTCCTGATGCACATATCCCTTTATTAGTACATAGTGTCCATCTTTGTCCCTTACAACTGTTCTGAGTATAAAGTTGGTGTCATCAGATATTAATATGGCCGCCCAGCTTTTTTTGTTTGTTTGTTTGTTTTGGGGGGGGAGGGATCACACCCGGCAGTGCTCAGGGGTTACTCCTGGCTCCATGCTCAGAAATTGCTCCTGGCAGGCACGGGGGACCATATGGGGCACCGGGATTCGAACTGATGACCTTTTGCATGAAAGACAAACGCCTTACCTCCATGCTATCTCCCAGGCCCCGCCCCAGCTTTTTTAAGGGTGTTTTTTGATTGGATGATTTTCCTCCAACCTTTGATTTTGAGTCTATGTTTGTTCTGACTATTCAGATATGTTTCATGTAGGCAGCAGAAGGTTGGGTTTATGTTTTGCCACTCTGTGTCTTTTAATTGGTGAATTTAGTCCATTGACATTGAGGGAGATGATTGTCATAAGATTTAATGTCATCTTTGTAGATAAGTTTGCTGAGTTTGTTGGTCTCTCTTGTCTTAAACTAGACCTGTCACTTTTTCCTTTAAGGCTCTTTTTTCATCTTGAAGTTTCTGAGCTATTGCTTATCCATGAAGCTATGTATCCTTCCTTTAAGCCTGAATGTCAGTCGGGCTCTGTACAGTATTCTCAGTATGGCATCCATTTCATTCAGTCTTGTTACAATATCCCACCACTGTCTTTTGGCCTTGAGAGTTTCTTTTAACATTTCTGCTTTAAGTCTTAGGTATGCTCCTTTGAATGTAATTTCCCTTTTTGATCTTTCTGCTTTCAGTATTCTTTCTCTATCTGTGGGATTTGCCATTGTAATGAGGATGTGTCTTGGGGTGTTTTGCTTTGGGTCTCTTTTAGCTGGTACTCTTCAGGCATGCAGTATTTTGATCACATGTAGTCCTTAACTCTGGGAGTTTCTCTTTGATGATGTCTTTGACAGTTGATTCTTCCTGGAGATCTCCTACATGGTCCTATGGGACCTCAATGATTCTTATGTTATTTCTGTTGAGTTTATCAAAGACTTTTATTTTCATCTGTTCACATTCATTGAGTACTTTTTCAATTGCCTGATCATTTGTCTTAAAGTTCTTTTCCAATTTCTTCTGCTGTATTGAGTTTTTCTGCATCTCTTCTTCCAGTATGCCGATTCTGTCCTCAGTTGCTGTTACCCTGCTGCCAAGGCTATCCACTGAGTTTTTCAGTTTAGCTACCGTGTTTTTCAGATCTGTTATTTCAGTTTGGAGTTTTCTGTTTTCTGTCTTTGTGTTGTGTTCAGATATATCTATAATTTCTTTGAGTTATACAAACATCTTCCAAATTGCTATTCTAAACTCCTTATCTGAGAGTTAATCAGATTGCTGGAATTTTTTAGTTCATCCGAGCTATCATCTTCATTTCTGTGTATGGTTTTTACCTATGAGGTTTTCCCCATTGTCTCACTTGTAGTGTGATTTTTTTCCTGAGTGTTTTCGTGGGGTTCATTGGTTAGAAAGAGTGTGCAACCGCAAAGCAAACTGAAGCAGCTGTGCTCTCTAGAGCCTCTGGGAGAGCTATTTTGTGGGCCATTTTTGGCCCCCTCCCAAGAAGTTTTGGAGACAGGACAGCGGAAAAACACGCACAGGCAACACTCACAGATGGGAATCACTGGGCGAGTGAAGATTTTCTCAGCCTGATGTCACAAACACGGGACCTTACTTTCTGCAGAATACTGTGGATAGCCGGTTTTCATGGTCCGACACAGTTCCTTGGTTCCGGCCCTTGGATGAGACTCTGGGAGAGCTATTTTTGTGGGCCCTTTCCAGCCCACTCCCAAGAAGTTTTGGAGACAGGACAGTGGAAAAACACGCCCAGGCAACACTCACAGTCTGGAATCCTGCGTGCTCTTTCTAACTTATGAACCCTACCATAACACACAGAAAAAAAATCACACTAAAGCATGACAATGGGAAAACCTCGCAGGAAAACACCATGTACATAGAATGAAGATAGTTCTGATGACCCCAAAATACTCACCATCTGATTAACCTCTAATATAAATAGTTTAGAATAGACATGTGGAGGATTCTCGTGGAAATAAAAGAAAACATAGCTCCAGCTGAATAGAACACAAAGACAGAAATCAGAAGAAACTCCAAACTGAAATAACGAATCTGAAAAATATGGTAGCTCAAATGAAAAACTCAATGGATAGCCTCTTCAACATAGTAACAGCAGCTAAGAACAGAATCAGTGAACTGGAAGACCAAATTCAGAACAACTCCACACAGCAGAAGAGATTGGAAAAAAAAACATTAAGGCAAACAGTCAGACAATGGAAAAAATTCTTAAAATGTGAACAGATTAAAATAGAAGTCTTTGATAAACTCAACAGATTAAACATAGAAATCATAGGCATCTCAGAGGCCCAGGAAGGAGATCGCCAAGAAGAATCAACAGTCAAAGACATCACAGAGAAACTCCCAGAGCTAAAGACTTTCTGTATACAGTCAAATTCTGCATACCTGAAGTGTACCAGCTACTCATCCAATGATTCTTCTCCAATATGCACCCAATGAGGGACCAGTAAAGAGACTCAAAGAAAAATACCCCAAGACACATCCTAGTTACAATGACGAATCACAAGATAGAGATAAAATACTGAAAGCAGCAAGATCAAAAAGGGAAGTTACATTCAAAGGAGCATCCCTAAGACTTACAGCAGACATGTCACAAGAAACTCTCAAGGTCAGAAGACAGTGGTGGGATATTGTGACAAGACTGAATAAAATGGAGGCTTCACCTAGAATAATAATATAATATTATATTATATATTACATATATATATATATAATATAATACAGCTCAACTCATGTTCAGGTTTGAAGGAAGGATACATAGCTTCACAGTTAAGCAACAGCTCAGAAACTTTACAGATGCAAAACCACCCTTAAAGGAAAAACTGAAAGGTCTACTTTAAGACAGTTCTGACCAACAGACACACCAAACTTATACACAAAAATGATATTAAATCTCATGACAATCGTCTCTCTCAATGTCAATGGACTAAATGAATCAGTTAAGAGACACAGAGTGGTGAAATGGATCAAAAAGATGAATCCAACCTCCTGCCTACAAGAAACATACCTGGATAGTCAGAACAAACATAGTCTCAAAATCAAAGACTGGAGGAAAATCATCCAAGCAAACAATGCTATTAAATGCTGGGGTGTCCATATTAATATCAGATGACAAAAACTTTATACTGAGAAAAGTTGTAAGGGACAAAGATGAACAGTTTTTGCTAATCAAAAAAGACATGTATAACAGGAAGAAATCTCTCTCCTAAACATATATGCACCCAATGAGGGACCAGTAAAGTATTTAATACAATTGTTAACAAATCTGAAAGATGATATTAATAATAATAATAATATTAATAATATAATAATATAAAATAATGAGAGACCTCAACACGGCCCTGTCAACACTTGATGACACTTATCTACAAGACTGAAACCCAACAAAAATATACTAGCCCTGAAAAGAGAAATGAAAGAAAGAGGTCTAATATATATATTAGACACTCCATCCCCAGAAACCTGGATACACATTCATCTCCAATGTACATGGGTCATTTTCCAGGATAGGCCACATGCTGACAAATATAATATACCTCCAAAAAATCAAAAGGACAGGAATTTTGTAGGCTACTTTCACTTACCACAAGGCCCTGAAATTAAATGTGAATTACAAAGGGCAGAGAAGAAGAATGTTAACAACTGTAAATTAAACACCCTGCTACAGAAACACCAGTGCGTCTGAGATAAAATCAAAGATAAAATCAAAACTGTCCAAGAAACAAATGACAATGAAGACACAAACTATCAGAATCGATTGTACACAGCAAAAGCAATAAAAAATATCAAGGACATCCAGATAGAAAAGGAAGGAGTCAAGCTCTCACTGTTTGCAGATGAAAAACTTCTACTTAGAAAACCGTAAAGGCACTACCAAAAAGCTTCTAGAAACAATAGAGTCATATAGCAATGTGGCAGGCTATAAAATTAGCATGCACAAATCAATGGCCTTTTTATATGCAAATAATGATAGGGAAGAAATGGACATTAAGAAAAAAAGCCCCAGGACCGGCATGATGGCCCTAGAGGTAAGGTGTCTCTGCCTTGTCAACGCTAACCTAGGATGGACTGGGGTTCGATCCCCTGGCGTCCCATATGGTCCCCCAAGCCAGGAGCGACTTCTGAGTGCATAGCCAGGAGTAACCCCTTAGCATCACCAAGTGTGGCCCAAATACCAAAAAAAAAAAAAAAGATAAAGAAAAAAAGAAAAGAAAACAACAACGTTTCACATTAGTGCCAAATAAACTGAAATGTCTTGGAGTCAACTTGACTAAAGACGTGAAGTACCTATACAAAGAAAACTATAAAACACAGCTTAAAGAAATAAAAGATGACACATGGAAATGAAAACACATACCCTGCACATGGATTGGCAGGATTTACATCATTAAAATGGAAATACTCTCCAAAGCATTTTACAGATTTTATGCGATTCATCTAAAGATACCCATGACATTCTTCAAAGAAGTGCATCAAGCACTCCTGAAATTCATTTGGAATAATAAACACCTTCAAATAGCTAAAGCACTCATGGGGAAAAGAAATATGGGAGGAATTACTTTCCCCAACTTTAAACTATATTACAAAGCAATAGTTATCAAAACAGCATGGTATTGCTATAACACCAGACCCTCAGATCAGTGAACTAGGCTTGAATACTCAGAAAATGTTCCCCAGACATACAATTACCTAATTTTTGATAAAGGAGCAAGAAATCCTAAATGGAGAAGGGAAAGTCTGTTCATCAAGTGTTCATCAAGTGTTGTTCGCACAACTGGTTAGGCACTTGCAAAAATAGCAAACTCAGCCTCCCAGCTAACACCGTGTATGAAGGTAAAATCCAAATGGATTAAAGACCTTGATGTTAGACCTGAAACCCTAATGTGTATATAACATCATGTAGGTAAACACTCTATGACATTAACACCAAAAGCACCTTCAAGGAGAAAACTGCACTCTCCACACAAGTGTAAGCAGAGATACACAGATGGGAATATATTAAGCTGAGAAGCTTCTGCATCTCAAAGGAAATAGTGCCCAGGGTACAAGAGTCACCCTCTGATTGGGAGAAACTATTCACTGAATATCCATCAGGGGCTAATATCCAAAATATACAAGACACTGACAGAAATTTACAAGGAAAAAAAAAACATCTAACCCATCAAAAATTGGGAACAGACACTTTGATAAAGAAGAAATACAAATGGCCAAAAGGCACGTGAAAAAAATGCTCCATATCACTAATTATCATGGAGATGCAAATCAAAATAAATATGAAGTACCATCTCACACCACAGAGATTGTCGCACATCACAAATAATCAAAACAAGCAGTGCTGGCAGGGATGTGGAGAGAAAGAAACTCTTATTCTCTGCTGGTGGGAATGCCGTCTAGTCCAAGCATTATGGAAAGCGATATGGAGATTCCTCCAAAAACTGGAAATTGAGTTCCCATATGATCCAGCTATACCACTCCTAGGGTTATAACTTCGGAAGACAAAAATGCAATACAAAAATCCCTTCCTCACATCTAAATTCATTGCAGCACTAGTTACAATACCCAGGCTCTGGAAACAACCAAGATGTCCTTAAACAGATGAATGGCTAGAGAAACTGTGGTATATATACACAATGGAATATTATATAGCCGTCAGGAGAGATGAAGTCATAAAATTTTCCTATGCATGGATATACATGGAATCTAGCATGTTGATTGAAATAAGTTATAGGGAGAGAGGTAGACCCAGAAGTCTCCTTCATCTATGGGTTTTATGAGAAATAATAGACATTTTGCAATAATCCCCAGAACAAAGAGAGGAGGGCTGGAAGGTCCAGCTCATGACATAAAGTTCACCACAAAGAATGGTGAGTTTAGTTAGAGAAATAATTACACTGAGAAATATCATAGCAATGTGAATGAATTAGGGAAGTAGAAAGCCTTCCTTGAGTACAGTCAGGGGTGGGAAGATGGGAGATTTGTGGCATTGGTGGTGGAAATGTAAAAGGTTGTGTTCTTTACGTGATTGAAAACCAATTACAATCATATTTTTAATCAAGGTGTTTAAATAAAGATATTAACAGAAAAGAGGTATCTCTTAGGAGATAAAATTAATCCAAAAATAACTGATATGTAATTTTTAAAATGAGTAGCTATCAAATCTTGAGTTTTAATAACAGCTGCTAGGTGGAATAACAGCAAATGTGATGTGAAAAATTATAGAGGTTGGAGAAGTATGGAAGTTTGGTGCAGCTAAGAATTGAAATAAGTCTAGAAGAACACATCAGTTTTGTAAAAAACATATAGAATGAGAAACCATATAGTGAGAATAGGATAAACAAAGATATAAGTACTATTATAAAGCAGCATGAGACGTTAAGGATGAATTATTAATACCTAGAAGATACCTCAGAGATTTAGAAAGCATAGACAAGAGAGAGTGCTAGAGCTTAATTCCCTGTCCTAATAATGATAAAAATCAATCTGACAGCTCAACCCAGAGAGGAAAAAAATTCACTCAAGTTGCTCTTCCCAGTAAAAGGTGTACATATCCTAAGTCATTATGTAAATAGGAACATAAAATTTTATAAAATAAAAAATATATTAAAACCTTTCAAAAATTGTAAAAAACTTATAAAAATATTGATGTATATAGGAAATAGAAATAAAGATCTATCCATTTACTCATCAAAATCTAAATTTGTCTATGTCTATATAAAATGGTAAATTATAAATAAGAATTACTTGCTAAAAATAAGGTAATTTGTGGTAAAAAGGTGTTAAACTTTAAATTATAAACTATATAAAGAGCTGTTTTTGTAATAAATATAAAATTAATTGGAGATTTTTCATATGGAAATAAATATTTGTTAAAAATATCCAGTGAAATAGAACAGGGAATGCCTTTTCAATAAACAGTGTTGAAAAATCTGGACAACCACATGTGAAAAAATACTCAGACCTCTAACACAAAACTTACATAAAGTCAATTCAAAACAAATGAATGATTTTGGTATCAGACTTTAATCTACAAATTATACTGAGGAAAACATAGGTAGAGCCTTTATAAAATTGAATCTTGGGCATTTTTAATAACTCAATGGCATTGGCCAAGGAAATAGATGCATAAATAAACAAAATGGAAAGCATTAATTTAAAAAGCTTTTGTACTGCTAAAAATATATGAATAGATAAAAAGGTGCCAATCAATAGACTAGTAGAAACATTAGATTACTACTTAGAAATATTTAGTGTCCAAGAAATAAATCATAAATAATAATAAAATAATAAAATAAAATTAATAATAAATAAATTAAATAAATAATACAATAATAATAAAATAATAAAACATTTGCAAAACTTAACAAAAAATTAAGTTCAAAGTTGAAATTTAAGTTAAAAATTAAATCCATCAAAAAATGTGGATATACACTGAGAAGACTTAACAACAACAATGACCTGGTTACTGAACAGGGCTTTCTGCATTGTCCCTTAATTGTGAGTGGAAATTAGAGGATGCTCCGCACCATCCTGACTTCAATGTAGGATATACAGATTCCTGAATCTTCAATACAGAAACATGATACCAACAATAACAGAGACTGTGTGAAAAATGAAACGAGTAGTACTACAGATAATGACCTGGATTGGACAAACTAGTTTGCCTGGAGTCTAGATTTGGCCTTATGCTAGGAGACTTCAGGAATAGGTCAACACTTTTCCTTCCGATGTCCCCCATATTTTGGTGGGCCTATGCAAATGTTAATTGCCACTCTAACCCCATTTTTACTGTGCTCCTTTGACTCTAAACCTTAAAAAAACCCACTAAAGTTCATCGGTTCGAATCCCGGTGTCCCATATGGTCCCCCATGCCTGCCAGGAGCAATTTCTGAGCATGGAGCCAGGAGCGACCCCTGAGCACTGCCAGGTGTGATCCAAAAACAAAAAACAAAAAAACAAAACAAAAAAAAAACCACTTAAACTTTTGAGGTTAACTTAAACTAATATGCATGTGCATGAAAATGTAAAAACTACTATGCCTTCAAGTTTAAGGAGTTCCATAAATTCTATGGCTTTAGATCACTTGGTGTACCATGAAGAAATGCTATAATGTACTAAAATCTGGGGACTTGAGGGACAAAGTAATTGTACATGGGTTCAGTTTTTATTTTTCTTAATGTTCTTTGACTGTAAGTTCAAAATTAAAGTGTCAGCAGGGGGATTTCTTCTGAGAACTCTGTTTTTGCGTGATTGACTTTTTACTGTAACTTTACCTTGTCCTCTTTTTTTGCATCATTATTCACATAATTAAAAAGAAATAAAAAATAAAATTATAAAAACTGTCTAGATAAACTGCTTTATGGAGACATGCAATGTTATATAACAACAACCTGTAGATAACAGGATAATCTATGTTAAAGGGAAAAGCAGAGAAAAGACAATACTTATATTTGAGCAATATATGGATAAAGCAAATTCTTTTTATTTATTGTGCATGTAAATGAAGCAATATAATTTTTTTGGTTTTTGTTTGTTTGTTTTTTACCAAACCTAGTTTGGAAAGATATAAGGGAAGAGAGAAAGATATGTGTTCCAGAAGGAACATAGACTTCTCTAGAATGGAAAAAAGCAAGAAAAGAAATAGAAACAAGCAAGTGAGATATATGTTCAAGGGAGACATGAGCTTGAAGAGCAAGTAAAACAAGTTCTTTTTATGAATAAAACTAGGTCTTCAAGATTAACAAAGAGTACAGCTAGTTTCTCTAGGACTAGGATAATATTTAATTAAAATGATGACTTATTCCTCTTTCTCCCCCTTTGCCTCCTTCTTCCTTAAATTTTAATGAGCATTTTATACTATCTATAGGGCTTAGCACTGAGAAAAAAAAATAAATGCAGTATGTTTGTCAAAAGGGACCCAGATTTTAATAGCTCAAAACGATAAGGAAAAAAAACACTCTGATTACTGACAATTTGTGTTTTTAATGATTCAATAGTGAAAACTAAAGAACTCAATAAATACTTGGCACATTCTCTTTGGAAGCCAACAAAATCTGTAAAAATTTGACCCCAAACTAATCAAAGTGTGTGAACATATTAGAAGCAACAAGTAAGGCAATTAAAAAATATTTGTATACACTGCTTTAGCCCCAAATAGTAGAAAATAGGACTCTAGTTACTTTCAACAATATGTATGCATAAGTCAATTTTTCTTAAATATTACAGAAATGAATGTTTACTAGTAGTTAATGAACATTCTCAACTATATCTTTGCAAAAACCATTTCAATCAATATTTCCAGAAAGAATATATGAAACTCTATTTAATCAGGAAAGAAGGTACACTCAGGTTCCTGGAACTTCTTTACATTTCTAAGTCAGGACTCAAGAGGACTTCACTGGGTCTCTTTGTGTAGTGAACATACAAAGACAAACCAGCCAAGCAAATTCCAGCAAGGAAGGTCAACAGCTGCATTTGGTTACAGTTGAGGTCTCAGGTCAGGAGGGAGACCAAAACTCTTCTCATGACAGATTCATGAGAGAGTACAATGTGGCAGCTCCAAAGGGTTTAGAAATGCTTTTAAATGATCCTCATCTCATTTACTAAGGAAGATGGCACATCTCTCTAACAAGCAATCCACTTAGTGAAACCACATGGGACAGAAATCAAGAGCATCCTGTTTGACCAAAATTACAGGAGTAATTTAAGAAGTCAGAAAGCTATTACTCTCGTTGGAATATGACCAGGATTAACACCTCTAAAACCTTTAGGTAAAGTGCAAGAACTCTTTAATGACCTAACTACTTTGGATGTTAGGGAAACTGATTTCTAGAAAAGGCTGAACAACTTTTGGACATACTTAGAGATACAAGTGACAGGTAAATTACCATCACTAATGGACAGTGTTGATAGGAAACTCCTTTTCCCTTGAGAAAAATTTGAATATTCAATATTGAATATTGAAACATATATGCAATAATGAAGGAAAATTTAAACTCGAGTCAAAATATAGAAAAAACTCCTCTTGAATTTAGCTTAGACCATATGTGAACTGTAATTTAAAGTTGAAAAGCAGACTTATGAACTACAAAGGATGCATTGAAAAATATTAATAATATTTAGTGCAGAAGCCACAAGAGAATAGACCTGCAATTTTCCTATAAGATGACATGAGTCCAACTGTTATTTTAACATATTGAAACAGTCTACGTGTGTTGGGAGGGGGATGGTGAGATCTACAGCACCTATGGCCTGGTGGGTCTAAATGTTGCAGGATGACAGTGGAGAAATTCACAAAGCAGTCAGATGAAGTTCCATGAGTCAATCAACTTTATTTCACCGTCTTAACCACCATGTACATTTTCTCACATAGCTTCTATGATAAGCCTTTTTCAAGCAGCCACTTCTCCGCTCCTTCTCTGGCTCTCTCTGCCTCTGTCTCCCTCTCAGCTGCTCTCCAGGCTTCCTTATTGATTCTAACTCTCCTTTTCATTCCCTCCCCTACACCCTAGGCAGACTCCTCTAGCCTCCCATTCCAGGTGTTGGCAGTTCTGATCATTCAGGTGGGATAAACAACTGTGTGAATATGCATGTTTCCTTTATATTTCTTGCATTTTTCTTCATTTGCAAGGATGGCCTAAGCAAAATAGCTATGTTTTCTTTACTTCCAAGAATTAGACACAGAGCCAAGTAAACCCCAGCAGTACTATGCCAATTAAAGCCAACCATTGTCACTAACAAAAAATATCAAGAGAAATAAGTCCCTTAGAGATGTAGGGAATATTACATAACCCAAACTGCCAAAATATATACTATTTCATAATGTAGAACCAATAAAAATAATTTCACACAAAATTTGTTCTTGTAAAAATGAGCCCAGAAATAGGCTGGGCTGCTTTTCAAGTATAAGGTCAAATCAAAATTTGTTCCCAGCTCAACCACATATGTTTGGATCTGGTCTTGAGGATCAATTATAGCATGGAAGTTGTGCAAGCATCATACTAAAATACAAAAATGAATAAAAGAGTGCAGGAACTGCCACCAAATGTGTGCTATCTTGAGTCATGAAACTGAAGAGGAATGTCAAAGCACAATGAAGAGATGGCAAGACCTGTAAAAAGGTAGAGGAAAAAAGAGAAAGGTAGAAAAGGAAAGGGAAGAGAAGAGGAAAGGGAAAAGGTATAGAAGGAAAAGTAGAGAGAAGGGAAGAGACAAAAATGAAAGGAGGGAAAGGTAAAGGGAAACAAGGAAGGGAAGAGAAAGGAAGGAAGGAAGGAAGGAAGGAAGGAAGGAAGGAAGGAAGGAAGGAAGGAAGGAAGGAAGGAAGGAAGGAAGGAAAGAAGGAAGGGAGAGAGAAGGGGCAATAGGTAGTGAAAACAGCAGGAAGGGGAAAACAGAGGAAGGGATAATTGGTAAATAGAAAAGAGAGAAATAAAATTATGGAGTTCTGATGTGATGTCTTATTCTCTATCTAAGAGTTTATATTCTCCATTTAGAAGTAAAATAATAATAATAATAATATAAATTATTTATAATCATTCCTACTTCTTTTTCTATTTAAATTATAGGATGCATAATAAAATCATTTTTCTGTAGTTTATAGTCAGAGAACATAAAATTGTAATAGAAATTGTTTTTCCTTTGTTCTTCTTATAGTTTAAAATAAATAAATTGCTTTATTTGAGCACAGTGGTTACAAAACTGTTCGTTGTTGGAATTCAGTCATAAAATGTACACCACCCTTAACCAGTGCACCCTTCCCACCATCAATGTCTCTTGTTTCTCTTCCATCCCACACCTACCCACAACTTCCTAATATTTTATTCTCCCTAAAAAATCAGAATTCTTAAATTGTTCTGAGACCCTTGTAACAAAATATCATGAACTTCAAACATTCTCATCTCGTGTACCTTACATGATGAAGACCTATGTGACCATGCACAGGAAATTTTAAGTTGATAAGAGACTCTAAAGTGTTACAGAAATAATAGAAATTCAAGATAAATGCTTAAATTTCTAGATAGATAAGAGATTTTTGGAGTATGGTAAAGACCTCTTGTGCACTTCTATCTAGCCCAAAAATTTTATTTGCTACTAGTTTGAAAGTTAAAACAATTCTGGCTGAAATGTTCAAAATGCTAATTCAATTTCACAAAACATTAAGGGAAGCATATAATGCATCCAAAAATCATGAAAGCACAATAGTTATGTAGAGAGGTCCTCCAATGCTTTGAAGTTGTTAGGGGAAGAAAAGGAATGAAGACTTTTTTCCTTTTTTAGTTATATAAACATTTGTGGTGTTTTTTTTTTTTTTTTTGAACAAAGAAGAGCAACTGCTTTCCAGCCCAGGGAACGAAGTATGTGCTAGGAATAAGTGCAAAGGTATCTAAGCGTAAAGGTGAAAATTAGAATGTGTGGGATTGGAAGGTGTTGAAATAGTCATTTACTTCTGAAAGTTCAGAGAATACCACTACTGTAGATTATATCTAAAGATGGACAAATGTCTAAATTGGTAGGATTATGATTCTCCCAATGATAATTTGGAAGTGATTCTCCAAATGATGACTATACCTTTAAAACTATGACATTGTTTTAAAATGAACTATCTTAATGTTCTTTTCCTCTGTAAATGCATTGAGTTTCTGTAACAAACAGAAGTTCTTTCATTTTCTTTGGTTTCCTTCCAGCAAAAAAAAAAAAAAAAAAACCTCTAAAAAAATCTTCTCAATTAATGGTTTAGTATTTATAAGTCTACCTTATCAGAACAGGTGTTTTATTGTTTTATTTGAAATGTCATTGATAGATTAATTATGCTCAGATTTCTTTAAAAAATCCCACTGACCTAATAAAATATATTGAGTTTGATGTGCTAGCTGCTGAATTTTACATTTGGCAAAGAGTACACACTCTGAAGCCTTCATATGTAGATTATAATGTTACTTGAGAAGAAGTATCAAATCATTTATGGTGCATGGGATGACACATGATGTAATCATATACTATCTGCAAGTGTGATATTGGATTCTGCTACAATAGGCTTCTGGTATCAATGTTCAGTCTGGCATTGTTTCAACACAGTCAACCATGGCTGAAGATGAATAAAATAACACCTAGCTACAGCAGAGTTTTTTTTTCTAAGAGGCATGATTAGTACAATTACTAGAAAATAAAATTATTTCTGGTTACTTTTTATTCTGAAGAATTTAAAAGTAGTGCTCTTTACATAAATACTCTTCAGGAATATGAGAAGATAAAAATAAAATTATATACCAAGAATATTAAATATGTAAATAATAATATTGATTTTACATATGAAAGGAGTATAGATACTGA
Source organism: Crocidura indochinensis (assembly GCA_004027635.1). Taxonomy (NCBI): domain Eukaryota; kingdom Metazoa; phylum Chordata; class Mammalia; order Eulipotyphla; family Soricidae; genus Crocidura; species Crocidura indochinensis. The sequence goes on along the minus strand of PVKC010001266.1, from coordinate 25,831 downwards.
TGTTTACTTTTCAAGCACAGTTGATGGATGTAGCTATTGTCCTTATATAAGTTTCATCACATTAGTATTTATTTGAAGAATGTTTGTTGCTATCTCTAGTCATTAAGTCAATGGGGCAAATGTATTTTACATAGTTTCTGGAACATAATAATGCCAAGTATATATTTGCTGAAATAGTGACTGAATTTATATATTTCTCTTCTCCTCTGAGGAAGCTATTTTTTTTTTTGAGGAAAGAAACTTTGCAGAATTGTTCACCATCAAATAAAGAAATACATAATTGGGGTTTAGAGTAAAGAATGTAATCATAGAGAAGATCAAATCAACTATTTTATGTTAAAATTAAATTATGATATTGCACTCATATAAATGACTGCCTTAAAAAACACCTTGATTCAAAATACTTAGTGATGACCAGATGTATCAGCAGGCTACAGATCATCTTTTAAATACTGAAGGTAAAGAAAAACTATGATTTACCAAAGTGATTTCTAATTAGATGACATTTTGAGCTATTAAAATATTTTTAAGTTTTTAACAATAATGGGAATTGAATTTGTAGAGCTTGTGAATAATTCAAATAGGTGTGACTGGAATTACAAATTCGGTGAACTGCTATCTACTATCAATTGAAAAGAAGAAAGAAGTGAAATCTCAAGCTAACATTTTAATAATTAGAGGAAAAAATTTTTTGTTTATTGGGAACACACTCGGTAATTCTCAGGCGTTACTCCTGGCTATGTGCTCAGAAATTGCTTCTGGCTTTGGGGACCATATGGGACACTGGGGGATTGAACCGCGGTCCGTCCTAGGCTAGCACTGACAGGGCAGACGGATTACTGCTCCACGCCACCGCTCCAGCCCCAATTCTATAAAAATTTATTTATTTATTTATCATCCATTTATTATCTTCCCTAAAATCAAACAGTCTTGTATTAATTTTATTATCGTTTACTCATGTGATCTCCAAACTGCAAGTTTGGATTAAGAAAGAGGTTGAGCCTTGAGTGAAGTTGAGCTGGACTCTTGTGAGCTACCTCTCTTGAATATTCACTTGATTAGTCATCTCATCATTTTTAATAAGGATGTATACCATTAGTGGTTAAATAATTTAGAATTTAGTATTTCATATCCCCAAACTCTGCATTTTCCTCATCACGATCTATGCTATATAGGTCAATTACGTGAAACATGCAAACTGAGAGTTAAGATAATTCTTTCCAGAGTCTCCACAGTGTGACGATCATATTTGGCATTTCACCCATCTCAGTTTATGTGCCAGTGGAGAACAAAAGAAACTTCAAATTCTCTGCTTTGAATAGAGTATTTTGGCATATCAGAACCTCTTCATAACAGAGTTCAATCAAATGATCTGACAGTCAGATACCCACTGCATCTAATCAACCTTCCTCTGAAATATTTTTCTGAAGTGCTGCTGAAAATCACATAACATTTTAAAGCACGTTTTTTGTAATCAGGGAAGTGTTGTCCCTGCCTATGTTTGAATTCACATCCTGTTACTTAGTAAATCCAACAAGAGGGAAAGAGTTCAACAACAAGAAATAATCTTAACATTTTACAAATGTTTATTGGTTCTTTGTTTCTCTTTATAATTTCCCTTAAAAGAAAAATAGTATGAATGATTGAGAAAAAATATGTATTCTACACTGACAACTACCATGGCAATGGTGGTAATCTAGAGAAATAGAATACCTGTCTCGAATACAGGCAGTGGGGTGGGGAAGGAGAGCATGGGAGGGTATTGGTGGTGGGAATATTGCACTGGTAATGGGAGGGTATTATTCTTTTTATAACTAAAACCAAACTACAGACATGTTTTTAATCATGGTGTTTAAATAAAAATATTAATTATATAAAATAAATTTAAAAATAAAATAAAATAATTATAATAAAATGATTTTGTGAAGGAAAAAAACAACTACTGAATGCTAGTGGTAAGTCTATAGGAAAGAGGAAAATTTACATCTTCTGATACAATGGTTAGCATGAATGTCAAAGATAAAGGCATACTTTTACTGCATGAGTCTATTAGTGTTCATAGGATTAAGCTAGGCCTGTTTTATTTAAAAGTGTAAACTGATAGGGAAAGGAGGAAATCTTAAACGTTTTGGAAATTGACTGGAAGTAACCTCTTAACATCTTAGATTAGACAGGGCATTTCCCTTAAAGATTTAGGGGACTTGATGAAAATTAGAGGTAGAAGATTTAAGAAAACTTAAAAGATTTAAGAAGACTCATAAATCACTATTAATCTATCTATATCTATATAATATTCATACACAAACATATATATATAATTATATAATTTATATATAAATATATATATAAATTTATACATATAAATATATATAGATTAGTATTGGGGCCACACCTGGGACTCTTAGGAATTAATCATGGTTATGCGCTCAAAAATCGCCCCTGGGACGCTGGGGATGGAACTGCAGTCCATCTTAGGTTAGCAAGTGTAATCAATTGTGCTACCATCTGCGCCACCGCTCCAGCCCATAACTTACTATATTTTAACATAATGACAAGTATGTTATTAGTTTTCTTGACAAGGGGAAAACTTTGAAGCATGTATGAATTAACAAATTTAATGGTGAAAGTTTAGGAAAGAAAGAGAAGTACAAAATAACTGACCACCAAAAAATCGAATGTATTTTCTTTAACTAGAAAATATGAAGTTTTGGGACCCAGGAGATAGCATGGAGGTAAGGCGTTTGCCTTTCATGCAAAAGGTCATCGGTTTGAATCCCGGTGCCCCATATGGTCCCCCGTGCCTGCCAGGAGCAATTTCTGAGCATGGAGCCAGGAGTAACCCCTGAGTACTGCCGGGTGTGACCCAAAGACCAAAAAAAAAAAAAAAAAGAAAAGAAAATATGAAGTTTTATACACATTTACATAAAGTTTTAAAATGGTCATTTGATAATCATACAATTTTCTTATAGATCTAAAAACATGATAATTATAATTTGTTACATTGTCTTTAGATTATAATAAACAACTATATTATGCAGTGTTAAATAAAATGCTGTTATTTTTTGTTTCTCTCATGTCAAAGTTTAATGTGGGCTTTGATGCCATGCCTCAATTTTAGTTTCCCTCTATGTATTATTTATGTCCCTTCTAGGCCTCTGGGGTTTTCAGTAAGTCTATAGAAAGAATGAATATTAATTCAATATAAATTTTGTTCATCTGTCATGGATTTGGCTCACATCATTGACACTCTCAGATGTTAAGCAAGAATCTAGTCTCAGTACCATGCCTCACTGCAAAGGAAGCTGGGAAATGAAGTCATTAGTAATCAGAAGATTTAAAAGAAAAACACGAATAGTATGAAAAAGTATGAGCACTAGTGGTCTAAACCACAATAAAAATTATTTTTGCATAATAATCTTTATCTTGACTTTTCAAGTCTGAAATCATTATATATTAATATTGTATCATTATATAATAGCAGTCATGCATAAACAAATTGGTGTAGCTCTATTTAAAAAAGAGTCTCAAGAGATATTATGTGGTTAAGAACCTTGTTTTACATGTTGTAATTTTTTTGGACCCCCAACATGGTACATAGGGAATCACTGGATGTAATCTAGATAGCCAAGGAGCCCTCAAGATTCCTAAACCTTGGAAGTTGACCCAACCCTCCCCACACAAAATGTTAGTTACATAATAGGTAGTTTCCAAAATATGAATTCAAAGCTGTACCTGCAATTTCTGGACAACAAAAATAATATTAAGTAGTATATATATAACACAAACTTGGCAACATTTAGCCTAGTTACATTTAAATCATAAATAGTAAGAAGTCAGTCATGTACAAAATAGGGATTCAGTTCTTGTGTTCATTACCTTTAATAAAAACTACTTTAATGACATATTTTGATTAACTAATGACTAAGAACAAAAGTTCCATCATTAGGAAAGTTCACGTTATACTAAGAAGCATGTTTCACATCATAGGATATCATATTTTGTAGTGTCTCCAGAATACACCAAACAATAACGGCTCAGAAACCACTAATTTTGTTAGTGTGTCAAAATTCTGGCTCCTTGGCTCAGAAGAATTTGTACAAAGTTACAGTTGTAGAATTCATATCATGGTCAGCCTTAATAATTAGTGTCTGACTCAGAATGAACACTTTACTATGGAAATAGGATATTCTTAAATATGAGGAAGTGTGGTATTTAATCACTTTTATGGATCTTATCAAGTCTACAGAGTGTGTAAAATAAAAGCTGGCTACTACTCTCTTTCACATTCACCAGATTGGAGTTTAGACAACACACTGTATTTGTGAGAAATTCTTCTGACATTGAAATTTTTACTTTCTCTGCTATATTAACTCATTCCACAGAATCAGAGATAATTAAAATATTTTAAAATTACTCATCTAGAGACCCATCTGAAAGAACTATCTTCTTGACATCAGTCTTGACAATGCTAATTCTACCAAGGCATTCAGACAAGAAGATAGAGGTCTGAAGGCTGCCCATTCACTTCAGTTCTGTCTATTCTTAAAACAATGTTTATGAATTGGCTAAAATGTATCCTTTTCTAAATTTTATGTATTTGTTCCATATTTTGTGTATATTTATGAAAGAGAATTAAAGAAAGAGAGAAGTTAACTGTGCTCAGATTTGACTCCTTGCTCTAGCTCTTTGCTCAGGTATCAAACCTGATAGAGTTTAATGAATGAGATGTGGTGTTGGAAATTAAACCCTGTGTGCAAGACAAACTATTTACTTGATGAACCATCCCTTCAAATCTAGAATCAATATATATGTATATATATACATATATATATTCAAGAGGAGGGCATTTCACTAGCAGGTGAAGATCAATGGGAGCCACCATCAAGCAGTCACTTTTATGTCTCAGGCAATAGTAGCATAAATAATAGTAAGGATAGAAATGCATAGTAATTGTTCCAAGCAACATACCTGGTGCACCCTCTGGTCCTTCTTTTCTTTTTTCATTTAAGTATATCATCAAATCCTACTATTTTGGGGCACACCTGGTGTTGCTCAGAATTTACTTCTGATTACACACTCCTGAAGAGGATCAGAGGACTATGTGGAATGCTGGATATAATCAAGTCACATACAAGTTAAGTGTCCTATCCTACTATAGCTCTAGCTCATACACTCCAATTCTTATGTAGTTTGAAATCTAGTCTGCATACAGGGCAATATTTCACTGCATAACTAATATTAGCCTACTCTAAAGATAATAGTGTTAATGATCAAACTAATTGGGTATATATGTTTGCATTATTACTACTGTCATTTAAGTGTCTCATTTTAAATAGATAGGATAGACCTTTTTAACTTTTTATTGTTAGTCCTTGCACAAAATTTTATAGTATATATATTATAGTTGAATAAACAGCACTTTAGAACAATCCAATGACTCACTTAAAGGATAATATAAAAAATGATATACAAGTGAGATTTGTAGCTAAATTTGTCTAATCCCAAATGTATATTTGTTCTACTTAACTCTGCACAAATAAACTAAATCTTTACCTTGTCAGATATCAAACATTTTAAAATGTTAGACATTATGTTGTAAACAAGCTTCTGAATATTCAGTAACATCTAATCAGTCAAAGGCAAAGCAAAATAAATGTACAATACCCAATCCCACTTTAGGAGTAAGGGTATTCTGGTTTCTATCACAGGTTAAATTAAAACACAAACTTTTCAAGCGAATGAGAACATCAACATTTAGATAGTTTGTGGGATACAGCAACTTATATCTTAAACATGGAAAAATTGCAAATATCACTATCATACACAGATCAGAAAGATAATTGGGAAAGACATTTAAAGTCAATATACCTCTCCTCACCCACCGTAGCAGTCCTTTTCTCTCTCTCTCTTTCTCTCTCTCTCTCTCTCTCTCTGTCACACACACACACACACAAACACACACACACATGTGCTCTGATATGATTGAAACAGTTTTGCTCAAACTGGAAAAACAAATCCACAGACCAAAGGCCCATGATGTGCGAGAGAGTTGAATCTAGTGACTAATGGTCCTCAAAGTGTTGGAAGAATTTCAATGGTTATTCTCTGCCACCCACACAGGAAATTTAACAGACATATTAATTATATCTGGCATGTAATTCAAAAGATCCAGAGAATCTACTTTATTTATTTATTCTCTGGAGGGTGGGAGGATAATAAAATATGATAATATGTATAGATCATACTCAGCTCTGAGTGTGCTATTTTTTATCTAAAAAATCTTAAGTCACACTAGTTCTTCCTCAAATTGTATCTTTCTCAGTAAATAAATTCAAACCCTCATTTTAAACAACTTATCCAAAGCACACGTAATTACTAAACTGAGCTCTGATACTATTACTCAACTCTGAAAAAGACTTCCAAAATGACTATTTCTCTGAGTTGTTTTTAATTTTTTTCACAAATTCTTTTTTACACATTTATGCTGACTTCTATAGTTATTTCCAATTTCTAAAAGTGCTCACTTCAATCTATTTATAATATAGAATAATCCCAAAATCCCTGCTTTGAGAAATAGGGTCATAATATGATTGAAATTTAAATTACCTTAAAAAGTCTGAAAACATTAAAAAATCTGAGCCAGAAATTGAAGACTAGTATTTCCTTAACAATGATTTGATTTCTGGTACATGCTTGCAAAGCTCATAAAAAAAGTTTTGAAGTCTAATGCCAACTCCCTAGAGGTGGCGGGTTTAGACTGAGCCATCCTGAGTCTTTACATTTGGAACCTATTGGTGGGTTTATAGAAGTAGAACTGACTGTCACAGCTGATGTGAAATTCATTTTCAGACCACAGACCCTGAGAATTCTGCTGGTCAAATAGTATCCCGTGGTTTTCACCTGGTGACACTAAGAACCATTTTGCCCTTATTTCACCACCATGCCCGTGCTCACGTTATGTGGATCAGCTCAACATCATCCACAGCCCTGGTCTTAGTTGTTCCCTGCCATAACTGATCTTCTTGACACTTTAAATAGGAGTTTTTACAGTGTTTCCTGACTTGAATAGACTTATTTTCTGAAATAACATAACATTCTCTACACAGTAGCTTTTGAAGTTGTTTTGTCCTTCAGAACACTGGTCTAAGGACTTAATTGCTCTGATTGCCCTGAGAACAGAAGCCAAATCGAACTTGCTCATGCGCAGCGGAGTTAAAAAAACAGTTAATGCTATCTAAGCAGCACTTCATAAATGCAGAAGACAGGGAGCTCTGACTCTTTGAGTCTAGTAAGAGGATCATAATCTAGGTATTTCTCCTCTCCAAGCAGAGCACAACTGCAATGAAGAATATGTGTCTTATAAATATTTGCTGAATAAATGAAAGAATAAAGGGGCTATAATTTTAATGCATGACATACTATGGAAACATAATCAAGGAAAGAACTATATCCTGCCCTGTAAAAAAAGGATATATGTGTTTTTGAACAAATTGCCACAGTAAATGATTCCTGAGCATGATACCCCTACTCCTGCTTACCATATTTTTATTTATTACTTATAATAAATTTTATTATATAATGCAAATTTATTATTTATTTCATTTTCCCTTGCTTACCATATTTTTCCTGTCAAAAATAATTTAGGGCATGAGCTCTTTCATCACAGAGCCATTTAAAATTAGTACATTTTTGATAGATACATTTGAAAACTATCTTTGTGAAACTGAATCCATAAGATGTTGTGGAATATATACCATGGAATAGTATACAGCTATAACAAAGGATAAAAAAATCATGTGATCTGTCACTCACTGACTTGAACTAGAGGCTTTTATACTGAGTGAAGTCAATAAGAAGAAAAGGGATAAATGTACATATGCACAATGGAATATTATGCAGGCCTCAGGTGAGGTGAAGTTATGAAATTTTCCTATACATGGATGGACATGGGACCTATTACGCTGAGTGAAATAAATCAGAGGGAAAAAGATGGATAGATACAAAATAGTCTCACTCATCTCTGGGTTTTAAGAGAAATAAAAGGCATTCTTTTAATAATGTCCAGAGACATTAGAGATGAGGTCTGGAAGCCAGGCTCATTATTTGAAGCTCATCACAAAGAGTGTTGAGTGTAGTTAGAGAAATAACTACACTGACAATCATGGTGAAAATGTTGATGAGTGAGAGAAGTAGAATTCCTGTCTCGAATATAGGCAGGTAGTGGGAAAGGAGGGGTTTGGGGGAGCATTCGTGATGGGAATGCTGTACCAGTGGGGGGTGATTGAAACCCAACTCCAATCATGTTTGTAATCATGGTGCTTAAATAAAGATTAAAATTTGTTTTGTTTTGTTTTTTGGGTCACACTCAGGGATGCTCAAAAATTGCTCCTGGCTTGAGGTACCATACGGGAAACTGGGATTCTGTCTTGGGTAGTCTGCATGCAAGGCAAAAGTCCTACCGCTGTCACGGCTATTGGTCTGGCCCCAAGATATTATTTAAATAAAATAAAATGTCTCGACATAAATGGGGAAATTTAATAGTTTTAATTATAAAATTATTTACTTAAAAGAGTTAGTTTTGGATTGAGAGAGAGAGCGAGCGAGTGAGCAGGAGAGAGAGAGAGAGAGAGAGAGAGAGAGAGAGAGAGAGAGAACAGCTGGTAAGTCGCTTGCTTTGCACACCTAAGCAGGCTTGATCACTGGTACCACATATGATCTCCTGAGTCCTGCTGGGAGTGACCCCGAATCACAGAGCAGAGTACTTGCCCCTGAACATAACTGGGTGTGTCTCCAAAACAAAACCAAAGAAACAAATAAAACAAGAAAAATAACAACAAAGAGCAAACATTTGAAGCAAATAACTTAAAAATCTAATACAAGACAGGGGCTGAGTGAATAGCAGAACAATAATATCTCCTTAGTTTGATTTTTGCTTTTCAATCCAATCAAAGATAAAAAGAAAGAGGGAGCAAAAGAGAGAAAGAGAGAGAGAAAGAGTGAAGAAGGCACTTGCCTTGCATACTGCTGACCCAGCTTCAATCCCTGATTGTCCATAAATCCCTCCAAGAGCAATCCATAAAGTCAGATCCACTAGTAAGCCCTAAGCACTACTGTATTCTTCTAAGAATTAAAATACAATTAAAAATAAACTAACTAAAATGGTAACACTGTAAATTTACTGTGATTATCTTCCTTTTTCATTATTTATCTACAAAAGAGAAACATAAACCTTGTATAAAGTTCACTGCGTGCAGCCTGTCATCCTTACCCAAAGTAGCACCAGCAACACAGTATGACACCATACTTTTTGTATGGGCACAATAAAAAAAAGGGGGGGGGGAACCATAGACACAGAAACAAGATCTTATCTTCTAGGGAAGAGAACTCACTTTTTATAGCAGAAGGGTGCCTCCCATCCTGAACATGTGTCATGTGGATACAACCAGTCCCCAGGAGATTGGACAGTGTTAATCCATTCCCAAACCCCAGATCCCCGACGTAGAAATGATATGTCTCCGGGCAACACCACCAGGAACTAAACTCCATTGGGAGATTTAAAACACTGCTCTGGCACCAACTTGTGCCAGTTTTGATATAACAATGAGGAAAGGAAAACTTGACCTAAGACCAGGCTGTCCTATAACATCACCTAACACTAAATGGAAATCAGAAGCGATATCGTCCTTTGAACTGTGAAAAATAAGAACACCAACAACAGAAACCTGACCTGGACAACGATGACTGAACTTTGGAACTAATAAGGGAAACCTTACTCTAGGCTGTAGCCCAGGACACATAAAAGACAACAACAACAACACAACAACAACTACTACTACTACTGCTGCTGCTGCTGCTACTACTACTACTACTACTACTACTACTACTACTACTACTACTACTGCTGCTGCTGCTGCTGCTACTACTACAAGATGTCTTATTGCAGAGCTCCAACTTGGACAATAGAGACTGAGCACAACCTTTGGATCCATAATATCCTTGGCTTCGGCTTAGGGGCTGAACGAAAACAGGGAGCATGTGATACAAAAGACTGAACACAACAACAACGATGGATAGGAACCTCTAGAATCTAGAGACTCTATCCTAGACCCTGACCTATAACCTACACAAATACCAAGATCGCTACCTACAGTGACCTGATTTTCTCACACACAACCGAGAAGAAACTTTCCTGGCATCACAAAAAAGCCTTTGGGACGGAGTAATGAATATATATGGAGCCAGAGGTTGATTCCATGATGATATGCTTCAAGGATGGAGAAACCCAGAATCTCTTAGGCCATGGGAATTCCCTTTTTCCCCCAATGTTTACTGTGCCTATGAAAAAAAAAAGGGGGGGGGGGAAACGCCAAACCCTACCACTCCAGCACCCATACATTTTCTTGTTGTGTTTTGATTTGGTAGTTTTTGACTTTATTTTTCCTCTCTTTTTACTTCCACTATTCTCTTTATTTCTCACTCTTATGGTTACTAATTAGAGATTTATTTTAATTTTTATTTTTATTTGCCGGGTCTATTTTTTTCTTTTTTCTTCCATTTTTCTTTTCTTTTCTTTTTCTCTCTCTTCTTTCTTTTTTTGGCAGTTGTCACCAAATTTTTTCTCCCTTTTTTCTTATCCTTTTTATCTTCATGACGGTGGAATAGATGCTCAATCTACAACAAGCTGCAAAGTGCAGACCAGTTGCACTAGCATTCTGGGGGGTAAAGGAGGGAAATATGGGATGCATACTGGGAACAGGAGTGGAGGGAGGACAGCACTGGTGATGGAAATGCCCCTCATTCATTGTCACTATGTACCATAAATGATGAAATGAAAAATTTGTAATGCACTTTGGTCACAATAAAAATTTAAAAAAATGGGGCCTGGGAGATAGCATGGAGGTAAGGCATTTGCCTTTCATGCAAAAGGTCATCGGTTCGAATCCCGGTGCCCAATATGGTCCCCCGTGCCTGCCAGGAGCAATTTCTGAGCATGGAGCCAGGAGTAACCCCTGAGCACTGCCGGGTGTGACCCCCCCCAAAAAATTAAAAAAAAATAATAAAGTTCACTGCCTTTCTCTCTGACCTATTAGCTTTCAAGCATGTCTGCTGAATGAACTACATTCTCATCAAAATAAATTTTCTCTCTCAAATTAATCACCATGTTAATTCTATAATCAGCCTTTTTTTAAGCCCTTTATTGTCTGCTTGAATCTTCTCTTTTCCACTTTGGCCACTTGCCCAATACACTTTGGCCACTCTACTCTTAACTCTACAACTTGTCTAAGTGGATTTTAAGGGGAGAATAGTCCAGGACATAGTACTTCCTGGACCTGCAACAATGCAACTACCAGCCCCACCACCACCATGTGAGAATCTCCAGAAAGCCACCTCCTCCCCCAGAATCCTCAACTCATATTTTTCTCTACCTCTGAGCATGTCATGAACCACTTCCTTTGTAAAGATAATGAATGTGACTCAATTTTAACTCAATTTTATTAACTATATACTTTTCTAATCTTTGTTTCACTGAATATATTTGCTGCTTGTTGTCAATATTCTACTTGGAAAACTTCTTGGAATTTTCTTACTTATTTATTTTTGGTTTTTGGGCCATGCCCGGTGACGCTCCTGGTTATGTGCTCCTGGTTTGGGGGACCATATGGGATGCAGGGGAATTGAACGGTAGTCCGTCCTGGGTCAGCTGCATAAAGGCAAACGCCCTACCACTGCGCCATCACTCCGGCCCCAACTTCTTGGAATTTTCAAGTCATTTTATTAACAAATTCACAACAGCGTACTTGATTCTATAAATACTAATGAAGTTAAAGAAAATAATCAGTTTGCTTTTATTCCAAAGAGACTTTCAATTTTCAGTTTGAAGTGGCCAAGCACCTAAATTATTATATTTTTTAAATTTATTTAAAGAAAATGTTCACATAATTGGCATGACATAGTACATAATACATTTTTTTCAGGATGTTAGAAAGCAAACTTATTAAGAGATAGGAAGAGAGCAGAGAATCGAAAAAAATGGAAAAAGAAGAGGAATTTATTAGAAGTTATATTTTTGAAAATTATTGTAAGATGCTTAGAAATACTCTGCAGGTCATTTGGCTAAGACATATATTTGAATTACATAAATGAGAATTTGATGGAATTTATTTTCAAATATTGTCTCAAGAGAGAGCAATCCAGAGCAGTGAAAGAGATCATCCATGATTCTTTTTGTTTGTTTGCTTTTGGGGGGCCACACACGGTGGTGCTCAGGTGTTACTCCTGGTTATCTGCTCAGAAATAGCTCCTCGCAGGCACGGGGGACCATATGGGACGCTGGGGTTTGAACCAACCACCTTAGATCCTGACTCGGTAAACACCGCTATGCTATCTCTCCTCCCCAAGCATCCATGATTCTTTAAGGAGCATCCAGGCTTACAAGAATTTGAGAAGTGTGGTAAAAGAATACAAAAAAATCCATCTCTTATACTTTTATATTGCTCTGAAGCAAACTTGTTGGTAAAGTATTTTTTCTTTTGATTTTTCTTATCCAAATAATTTCATATTAAATTGAAACTGAAGTATTAATATAATGACAGTGTTGAGGCACATTGTCTTGTGATTGGTCTTAAATGACTTACACAGCTTTACTTTACCCCATTTTTTGCATTCCAACCCTGCCATGCTTATCCTTAGCTCCCACGACCCAAGCCACCCACCCACCACTGACACCATCATCTGGGGGAAGAAAAGATTCTGAAGTGTATGTCTTAAGATGATTACTATGTGCTTGAGAAAATCCTTTAATTTAAATTTTGTTTTATTTTATTTTTAGCTTCAAAGCTTTTGTAGGAATGAACACCTGTCTTTCAGGGTATTATGAAAAATTGTCAGGTATCTGACATGTGTTGTTTTGTCAAGTTCTCCTGTAGTGACACTGAGGATAGAAGTCATATTTTAATTAATGTTCAAAGCAAAGGACACCTGTAAGTCTGGGTAAGACTTGCAAATTCTTTGATATTAGGTTTACAACTCCGAAAGAACTATTGATTTTCTGATGTGTTTGTCCTTTCTTGGAGATCAATCTAAGTCTTATCCAAAAGCAGCATATTTTGCTAATCTGAACTTTCAAATCATAGATGATAATGTTCATTCACACCATAACTCTAAAATATCATGACATACCCTATTGCAAAGGACACGAGGCACTATCCAAAAGGCCCCTTGTTCAGGATATGTGTTGTAAGATGCTCCTTATGCTCCAGACCTCACAGGGGGCTTCAGAAATCTTTGAATTTATCATTTTTGGAAAATTATTCTCATTACTATGCAAAACAGAGAATGTCAGATTTATTTAGAAAACTCAATTAAGTTCAGCTATAATTTAATATCTTATATATTAATAGCAGCTATTTTACATAAACTAAAATACATACATGATTAGGTGTGCATAGATATGCATGGGCCTATAAAATGCAATTGAATTATTGATAGATTATTAATGTAAGGTATGAAAATTAGTATATTGACATATTAGTATACTAACACTTCATTTATATATATTATACATGTTTTATGATATAATTGATATATAATAATCATACCTTGAACACTGTTGAATGCATGTGCATTAAATGATTTCCATTGTGAAAAGAGAATAATTGAGACTTGGCTATAAAGTTTTGCACTTCCAGGAAATAGTACTTTGAAAACTAATGGCAATTAGAAATAGGACTTTACAAATCTTGCAATAGTGGAAGTTGACAAAAGTAGAAAGAACAAATTCTACAGCTAATTTTCTATATATTTTTCATATGTTTATACAATTTTATTTAACAATTTTATAAGTTGAACATATTGAATATAAAATTTTGCTTTTTCTTTAATAATATAATCATTATTATTTTTTTTGTGTGTGGTTTTTGGGTCACACCCGGCAGTTCTCAGGGGTTACTCCTGGCTCCATGCTCAGAAATTGCTCCTGGCAGGCACAGGGGACCATATGGGACACCGGGATTCGAACCGATGACCTTTTGCATGAAAGGCAAATGCCTTACCTCCATGCTATCTCCCGGGCCCCATATAATCATTATTTTAAACTAAACTTTTCTTTATATTTAAGGTATTAATGAATATAGTTTAATGACTAGAGTATACAAATATTGTATAAATCAACTTCATAATTTGACTATTATTAATTTTCTACCATCATTGAAAAAACACGACTAATACTATACTATTTATTGTCTTTTAAATAGACCATTTTATTTTAAAATTGAACAAGTACTATATGAAAATATATAATTACTAGAACTTTGCCCGTAATTAACATATCTATTAATTTTTTTCAATGTTTAATTTTTAAATCTTGTCAATTTTTTACTTCTATTTATTGTTTATCAGATATTTTAATTTCCTTCTTATCTATATAATCTTTTGACTGTATACTTTTATTAATATGCACAATCATTTAAATAATTAAAATGTTACCCTTTATAATTAGGTTTGCTTTATTTAATTTTATCCTGTTTTTAATGTATAGATATGTGAAGAAATTTTAAGTCTTTTGTGAGTAAACCTACAAGTTTCCTTTTTTATTTCTTTCATTGCTTACTATTGAAAAAGACCTTTTCCATAGATATATCATATAAATATCTACTTGTTTATTTTATTTTAGATTAACCCAACTTACCTCATTTCTTCAAATACTTATTTGTAATCAAACTAAATTTGTACTTCATCACAATGTATTTTTCACATTTCGAATCACAAATAATAGTAATGAAACAGGTTTTTCTCTAGCCAATGAAGCACCAAAATGCCTCCACAGGGTTTTAAGGAATCTACAAATTTTTTTTGTTCTCAGTTCATAAAGAAACAATACAGTAATTTAAGTCATAGTTTGTAACACAATAAATTATAAATTCTCATCAAACAATAATCTAAGCATGATTTTTAATTTTATAAAGGTAATTTATAAATTTTATAAATGTATAATAAATAAATAATAAATTTATTAATTTATAAATGGTAATTGTGATTGGGCTTTATTTTTTAGAGGAGGTATCTTCTGTTTTAGTTTGATAAATTGGATAAAGCAAAGTTTTGAAGAGTTACACATGCTCTTGAACAGGAAATTTAATGGAAAGTACAGTTTAGTACTTGCTATGAGGTCACTCAACTTTAAAGCAGCTTTCACATCTGTCAAAAAAAATATTCTTTAAAGTTTAACTGATCAAAATGGCACAATGCAGAAACAGAATCTCACCCTGGCTAATTCATTAAAGGGGGTAAAATGAAAAGATTTCAGCTGAAGGTCAATCAAGAGTCCAAAAATGAAGCTTTCTGGTGATTACCTAACAGTAAGGAAGAGTGTTAACTAAGGTTTCAAGCAGAATACCAATGGAAATATATACTTTTCTTAATTAATCCTAAATCAAATTATCTGACTCTGTCTATATCCAATACCAATTCTCTGTATATAACATATAATTTCCAAAGGAAATTATATACATGATCCATTCAATCTTTTCATAGACTTGGGAACCAAATTTTAGAATACAATTGGCTTAATTTAAAATATACATAGGAGGAAAACAATTGATTTAAATCTAGTATGAGAAATGATACTTGCTTATAATGATTAGAGAGTATGAAGAGAACTTAAAATCTAAAAGTGGAACTGAATTATAAAATATCACAATAAAATAAGTAATTTGAAAATCACTTACAAAAATGGAGAGCATAAGAAGACATAGGAAAAAATAAATTAGGTAGGGTAGTTAGTATGCATTGAATTATGCCAAATTTGATCTGTGATGCCACAAATGGCCCCCTGAGCTCACCCGGTGTGATCCCTGAGTGCAAAGGCATGAATAAGGTATAAGTATGATTGGTGTAGCCACAGGCGAAGTAAAGAGAAAAGAAAAGAAGATAAAACAAAAGAGAGAAGGAACGAAAGAAGAAAGAAAGAAAGAAAGAAAGAAAGAAAGAAAGAAAGAAAGAAAGAAAGAAAGAAAGAAAGAAAGAAAGAAAGAAAGAAAGAAAGAAAGAAAGAAAGAAAGAAAGAGGAAAGAAATAAAGGAAAGAAAGAAAGAAAAAAAAAGAAAAGAAAAGAAAAAAAAAGAAAAGAAAAGAAAAGAAAGGAAAAAAAGAAAGGGAAAGAGATAAAAAAAGAAGAAAGAGAAGGAAGAGATTGAAAAAAAGAAAGAACTCTAAGAGTATCTTGTTTACACCACAAAATAATTTCAATCTAATGATCTGCAAATGGAGAAAAAGGTTTTCATATAAGGCATGTACAAGATTCCACATGATATATATTAGGTGAACAAAATAGCAAATAGCAATTTATTATACATCATTGAAAATAATAATTTGTTATTGTGGTTTTTTTTTTTTTTTTTTTTTTTTTTTTTTTTTTTTTTTTTTTTTTGGTTTTTGAGTCATACCCCCGGCAGCTCTCAGGAGTTACTCCTGGCTCTATGCTCAGAAATCGCTCTTGGCAGGTTCAGGGGGACCATATGGGATGCCGGATTCGAACCACTGACCTTCAGCATGCAAGACGAATGCCTTATCTCCATGCAACCTCTCCGGCCCGCTGTTGTTTTTTCTTTGGGGGATTTTTGGGCCACATCCGGTGATGCTCAGGGATTACTCCTGGCTATGCCCTAAGAAATCCTGGCTTAGGGGAACATATGGGACAGCGGAGATTGAACCACAGTCAGTCCTGGGTCAGCTGCTTGAAAGGCAAATGCCCTACTGCTGTGCCATAGCTCTGGCCCCCAAATAATCGTTTTTTAATTTTCTTTTATTTTATTTTTATAATTGAAGCAGTGTGAAATACAAAGTTACTCATGATTGAGTTTCAGTCATACAATGTACCTGGCCCTACCCCGCCACCCCACCCCCCACCCCAACACCGTCCTAACCTGCTGCTGGGGCAGACTTTTTAATTCTCTCTCATTCTTTCTTTATCTCTTTCTTTTCTTTTAGGTGCTGTGATTTTTAATATTTTTACTGAAGGGGTATCATGCATATATACCGCTTTATCTTCTTTCAGCAGTGTTTGTCCAGAGTGAGCATTTCCAACTAGCATTGTTGTAGTGATCCTTTCTTCGCCTTACCTGCACTGCCCTAATATTTATGGCAAACTTTCTACTATGTACTGGTCCTTTAGTCCCTATTGTCCTTGGATATTAAGACCATACTACCTTTTTTACATATCCCACAAATGAGTGAATAAATCTATGTACATCACTCTTTCTCTGATTCATTTAACTCAGAGTAAGTCACCTCCATATCCACCCATTGTAAGCAAACTTCATTACTTCATTGTTCCCAACAGCTGCATAACATTTGATAGTATAGATGTATCAGTTTCTTTATCCATTCATCTGTTCACAGCCACTTAGGTTATTTCTAGATTCTTGCTATTGTGAGTACTGCTGCGATTACCATAAGAATGCAGAGGGTGGAGCTGGAGAGATAGCACAATGGCTTTTGCCTTGCAAGCAGCTGAACCAGGACCTAAGGTGATTGGTTCAAATCCCCGTGTCCCATATAGTCCCTTGTGCCTGCCAGGAGCTATTTCTGAGCCGATAGAGAGAAGTAACCCTGAGCACCCCCGGCTTTGGCCCAAAAACAAAAACAAAAAAAAATAAAGAATGCAGATGGTTTTTCTGCATTGTGTGTTTTGTTGTTGTTGGTTTCTTTTTCTTTTTTTTTTTTTTTTTGGCTCCTATGGTATAGCTCTAAGGAGTGGTATTTCTGGGCCATATGGGAGAGTTCAATTTTTAGGTGCTTTTTTTTTTATGGAATATTCATATTGTTTTCCAAAATCGTTTGGATCAGTCTTTCCCACTAGTAATAAATGAGTCTTTTTTCTCCTCCTGGATCTTCACTTTTTCTTTTTGACGTGTACCAGTTTCAGTAGTGTGAGATAATATCTTGTTTTTGAATTCATCTTTCTTATGTTTAATGATGTGGAGCTGTTTCTGTATATGTCTTTTGTCCATCTGTATTTCTTCTTTGAGGAAGTTTCTGTTCATATCTTCCTATTTTTTATAGGGTTAGATGATATTTTTCTGGATAACTCTACAAGTGCCTTATACATCTTAGATATTAACTCCTTATCAGATGGCCATTGGGTGAATAGTTTCTTTCATTTTATGGGTAATCTTTCTATCCTTGTCACCCTTTCCTACGATTTTGAAAAACTTCTAATTTAATGTTGTCTGCTTTGTTTATCTTTACTTCCACTTGATTGGTCAGTGGTATTTCATCCTTAAAGATGCTCTAGCTTCAATGAAAGCATTAATTTCTTTCTATGTTTTCTTCAAGTTCCTTATGATTTCCAGTTTGATATTTTAGAAACAACTAAAGAGATGAAAGACCTATACAAAGAAAATTACAAAACTACTTTAAGAAATAGAAAGGACACAAGTAAATGAAAATATATGTCATAGTGTGTATTTCATTGTGAGGAATAATATCATTTTTCACTTTTAAGTTAATAAATATTTTTATTTTTTAAATTTATTTTAGTATTGTTACAACCATATTTTACCATATAAAACTCTGTGATACATAGAGCAAAACTATGGTATTTTGGTTGAAACTTCTAAATGTATCATCTATCAATTTTACATTAAGTGTGAGCCGGGTGGTGGCACTGGAGGTAAGGTGCCTGCCTTGCCTGCGCTAACCTAGGACGGACCGCAGTTAGATCCCCCTGTTCCCCATATGGTCCCCCGTGCCTGCCAGGAGCGACTTCTGAGCGAATAGACAGGAGTAACCCCTGAGCGTCGCCGGGTGTGGCCCAAAAACCAAAAAAAAAAAATTTACATTAAGTAACAAACTAGAATTCAAATTAAAAAATTTGGGTTTAAGTACTGGCTGGGCCATCCATAAGATTTAACCCAATTTGGTCCTATTCCTTTCTGTCTATAAAATGGGTACAGTGTTTCTGTTTCTTTTTCTTTTTAAATTTTTATTGAGATTATTGTGAATCACAAATCTTTCACGGTTCTATTTCAGGCATATAATGATACTGAATTAGGACTATTCCCCCCACCAGTGTTGACCTTCCTTCACCAAACTTCACTACATGCATCCCATACCTCCACTCTTAGCCTTATGAACTACTCGTGTAACAGGTCTATTTTGTGTTTGGCTTATTATATAGTTTAAGTCTCTTGATTCTATTGTCACTGACTTTGGCCTGGGTATTTAGAGCTGACTTTTTCCCCCCTCACTCAATACTCCTGAGACCACTTGACCCATGGGTACCATTCACCTTTTTTTCTTTTCTCAAATTGTAGGAAGACATAGAAACATGAAGCAGAACAAAATGATTCATGTTGCAAGATTCAACTAAAAAGGCGGGAGCACTATGTCGAAAGTATAAATAAAATTAAAAGAAGAGAAAAAAGAAGGGCGGATGTGGCAAGTTTTTGTTTTGTTTTGTTTTGTTTGTATAGGTGCATTAAACATTGCAGAAACTAGAAAGGAAATTCCCTTGGCCTTAGAGATATAGAGTGTCCCACCCATGAAGCATACTGTCCAAAGACTGGCTACAGGCTCCTGGCATGTTGGTTGTCCAACCCCCAGGTCTTTCTTTATAGTTCCAAAAAAAGTTCCACTCAGTCACAGTTGTTGAAGTCAGTCTTCTGTAATTAGACATCTTGTTTTATTTTTTTTTTCACAGATCCTAGGATGAAGCCTAGGATAAAGTATTTCTTTATGGTCCCAGGAAAAGTTTTGATGAGTGCGGTTGTCAAAGTCAGTCTTCTGTAATTAGAATTCTTGGTTTCTTCACAGATCCTAGGACAGATCATTTGACTTTATCTCACCATTAGGTGGTGAGGTAGAGTAACCTGCCCTTAGATCAAGTGGTTGCTGTTTCCTCATTATCAAGGTCTCATATAAACCTACCCTGAAACAGGTTGTGCCATTTGGGCCTCTCCTAGGAGAAGAGTTTGATTCCTGGTGCTGGTGCCGAAAACTGTGCCAGTTACAATGTTGAGATCTGAGGGTTGGATAGCCGATATCTCAACAATTGAGTCCTACATCAAGTTCCCATGACAAATATGTAGGGTGAAAGGCCTCTTACACTATAAAATTTATGAATTTCTATCCTTATTAATAACAACTTTCTATATGTAAGATTTCCTCATTTTAGTGTACCTATGCAAAAACGAACAATGCCACATGATACTCCTGGTGCATATGGTGATAAAATTAAAAAAAATCTAAACCAAGCTAAACTATATCTATAACGATATTTTATCCTGATCTCATATTCCAACCAAGATTTTTCTACTAGAATTTTCTGCTAAGCAGATTCACAAAAGGGATGGGGGAAGCTACCTCTATGGAAATAGACACTAGGAATTATAACTATTTAGGAAAAGCATCTAGAGAAACATACCAAAGAAATATAGATATCCTTTTTTATGTTTTTGAGATAGTTAGGTGTGGAGCAAAATCCAGAGCACAGTTTCATCCTGTACTGTAGTCTTGTAGAGTCTGAGAAAGGTTTGCAGAAGCTGGGGATCAAGAAGTGTCCTCAAACTCAGGGTCTCTTGGGAGTCGAATCCCATAGCAAGCAAATGTCCTCAGTGGGGGGAGGTGAGAGAAAAAGGGTCTCAGAATGGGTCTGCGGTAGTGATAGCTGCAGCTTCTTCTTGGGAAGAGAGATGATGGACTGGATATGTGTCTTTTTATTTTGGGAGTCAGCTGGCAGTTTGCTGGAATAGCCCCTTATTTCCAGTTTCCAGTTCCTGAGGACTTAAGAACTAAGGGTAAAGAGGTTTAAATAGGAGATGGTAGGTCAGCGTTCAGGGGGTAAGAGTATAGAAGAGAATTTGTAAGGTGGTAAATGGGGAAGAAAGAAGTAGAGATGTATAACAGAAACTATATACAATATAGGCAGGGATTTTGTACAACACAGATTAAAATAACATAAAGTAGTGTACGACGTACACACATATAGACATACAATGGAGATCTATTTGTAGGTTACAGTTGATGGAATGACCCTTATGGAATGGATCAAAGCATTTTAAAAAAAATGAGGCCAGCACATGGAGGGGGAGGTTTATCAGTTTCTTGGCAATTCATCTATGGTAGGGATAAAGTTTGCTAGATAAAAGCTTCCATGCTTAGATTTTTCATGGAACATTCTTAGAACAATCATAATTTTCACATATAGAGTATACTAAGCAATTTGTTAATAAGCTCTGTAAGGGGAGTCTACCCCATGGCATATCATATACCATTTCTCTAGCTTTAAAATTACTTTCATGGAAGCAAACTGAGAATGTGGGCATTATGATCTAATAATAAACTAGCTTTGTTTAAAAAATTAAGAAACAAAAACAAAAACTAATTGTAAAAATATAGACAATGAACTGGGCCTATAACAAAAGTGTGCAGTTGCCTACTTCAGTGGCCTCTAGAAACATAAGCATTAGGTCGTGATAGCAGGCATAATCAAATGGAAGATGGATAAATTAGAGTATTTTGCCAAGGCATTACCATGTTGAAGACTGTATTCGGAGTCTAATAAGATAAAATATTAAAATATGAAACTCTGGCAACCAGCCTATATCAAGGACCCCTGTGGACAAAAACGTTAAAGAGTTATTATAACATATTAATCAAAACACTAAAACATCTAATAGTGAGCTCTATAGTGTGAGTCCTTGACATTCAAATGCATACTACACCCATTTCTGTGTATAAAAATATTAGGTCATTATTTTAGATCTCTATGATGAGCAGCCGATTGAAGACCTGTTCAGTCTAAATAGCTGTATTTGTTACTACAGGTTTCTTCAAAGCATGTCTCTCCATTTCCACTAAGTTTGCTTCTTTCTCCTCTCTATTCCCTGGCACCTATTTGTTCAAAATACATATCTGTTGTATCTCTCCCCTGTCATTTCCGGTCTGATTTATTTCAGCATTCTTCCTTTTTTTCCCTTGTGATACCTGCGAGCGTTTTTCTATCTTGTTGATTCTTTCATAAAACCAACTCTGGTCTTATTAATTCTTTGAATGGTTTTCTTTGTTTATATGTTGTTTATTTCTGCTCTATTTTTTATTATTTCTTTCCTTCTACATGTGTTCGGGTTCCTTTACTGGTTGTTTTCAAGATGTTTATTTTTTCCTTTAGGTTGTTGATTTTGTTGTTTTCTTCTTTCCTAATGTAGGCCTGTTTTGCTATGAATTTTCCTCTAATTACTGTTTTGCTGTGTCCCATAGATTTTGGCAATTGGTTTCTTCAATATCATTGATTTTAAGAAAACATTTATTCTTTCATTTCCTCTTTTATCCAGCTGTTGTTGAGCATCATGTTGTTTGGTTTTCAGGTGTTAGACTTTCTCCATGTCTTCTTTTATAATTAATCTTAATTTCTGTAGCAATGTTATCTGATAGGGTGATTGATACAATTCTTATATTTGTGACTTTATGTAATAAAGTGCTTGGTATAATTCTTATATTTGTGATTTTATGTTAATCTTGTTTCTGAAAACATGGTTTATGCTAGAAAAAGTTCCATATGCCCTTGAAAAGACTGCATATTCTGCTTTCTGAGGATGGAAAACCCTGTATAGATCCATTAGTCCTAATTCTTCTAGTTTCACATTTAGGGCTCTTATATCTTCATTAGTTTTCTGCTTAGTGGATCTGACTAGCGGCAATAATGGAGTGTTAAAGTCTCCCACTATAATCACATTTACATCTATGTTTTTCTATGCTTTTGAGAAAAAGCCTCACATGTATTTATGGCTCTATATTTGGTGCATAAATGTTGATTAGACTCAGTACTTCTTGATCTAATGTTCCTCTAAACAACAAGTAGTGTCTATCCTTGTCTCTGAGTAGCTTGTTGATGTTGAATACAACTTGGTCTGATATTAATATGGCTGTCTCAAACCTTTTTTGTTTTCCAGTGGCTTGTATTATTGTTTTCCACCCCTTTATTCTGAGCCTGTGTCTGTACTAAACTTGTGTGTTTCCTGCAGCAGAAGGTATCTGGGTCTTTGTTTTCTGATCCAACACTCTGCTCTTTGCCTTTATGGAAGAGTTTAGTCCATTAACATTTAAAGAAATTATTGACAGAGAGGTTTGTTACACCATTATATTGTGTTGGGTTATTGTTGTTACAGTAGGGGAGTTGGTTTGTGTAATTGATCTCTGAGTAGTTCATTTAGAGCCAGATAGTTTAGTTAAATATTGTGAGTTGCTTTTTGTCTGAGAAAGTAATTTTAACCCTTCATTCCATGTAAATGAGTTTTTCTGGTAGTGGGCCTAGGTTGAAAGTTTATTTCACACAATAGTTAAAATATGCCACTCCATTCTTTTCTTGCCTGGATTGTTTCAAATGGAAGGTCTGGTTTGATTCTTAGATTTATTTTCTTTATACTTGAGGAATTTTACCCTTACTGCTTTAAAATTTTCACCTCTCTCTCTCCTCCTTCTCCTCTTCCTCTTCTTCCTTTCTCTCTGCCATTTGGATTACTATATGTCTTGGTGTTTTTATGTTAGGTTCTTTTTTGTTTGACACTCTTTGTTTCCTGCATTTACAGCAGTCTCTTTCCAGGGAGTGTGAAATTTCTCTTCTCTTCTCCCCCTGATTACTTGTTCTTCACTTTTCCCTTTTTTCTCCCTTTCTGCTACTCCTGTCAGTCTTAAATTGTTTCTTTGTCTTTGTTCATTAAGTATCTAAGGGTCCAGAGAGGTAGCACTGCAATAGGGCATTTGCCTTGCACTCAGTCAATCTAGGATGGATGGTTCCCATATTCCAGATGGTTCCCCATGCCAGGAGCAATTTATGACTATAGTTAGGAGTAACCCCTGAGCACCACTAGGTGTGACCCAAAGATACCAAAAACAAACAAACAAAAAACCCACATTAGATACATAACATTTTCTTCCCATGTTTTATCTCTTGTTTCTCTATTGTCTTTGTCATTGCTGGCTTGTAATTTTTCTTCAGTTCCTCTATGTGATCTCCACCTGTGCAATCCTGCTATTATGGCTTGCTGACATGTATTTTATTTCCCTTAGTTCCATTTGTACGGATTCTTCATCTTTTTAAGACTTCTTCTTTGAGTTGGTTGAATTTTCTTTCTTCTTTCTTTTCTTTCTTTCTTTCTTTCTTATTCTTTCTTTCTTCCTTCCTTCCTTCCTTCCTTCTTTCTTTCTTTCTTTCTTTCTTTCTTTCTTTCTTTCTTTCTTTCTTTCTTTCTTTCATCTTCCTTTCTCTCTCCCTTTCTTTTTTTTCTGGATTAACTTGACAGTGAAGTTTAAGTCTTTATTCTCCATTTCCACCTTAATGATAATATTTGCATTATGATAATTTTTTTATTTTAACACCTTGATTACATACATAATTGTGTTTGGGTTTCAGTCATGTAAAGAACACCACCCCTCACCAGTGCAACGTTCCCATCACCATTGTCCCAAATCTCCCTCCTCCCACCCACCCCCTGCCTGTACTCTGGACAGGCTCTCCATTTCCCTCATATATTCTCATTATTAGGACAGTTCAAAATGTAGTTATTTTTCTAACTAAACTCATCACTATTTGTGGTGAGCTTCATAAGGTGAGCTGGAACTTCCAGCTCTTTTCTCTTTTGTGTCTGAAAATTATTATTATTATTTTAAGAATGTCTTTCATTTTTCTTAAAACCCATAGAAGAGTGATACCATTCTGCGTTTTTCTCTCTCTTTCTGACTTATTTCACTCAGCATGAGAGATTCCATGTGCATCCATGTGTAGGAAAATTTTATGACTTCATCTCTTCTGACAGCTGCATAGTATTCCATTGTGTATATGTACCACAGTTTCTTTAGCCATCCATCTGTTGAGGGCAACTAGATTGTTTCCAGAGTTTTGCTATGGTAAATAGTGCTGCAATGAATATAGGTGTAAGGGAGGGGTTTTTGTATTGTATTTTTGTGTTCCTAGGGTATATTCCTAGGAGTGATATAGCTGGATTGTATGGGAGCACGATTTCCAGTTTCTGGAGGAATCTCCATATCGCTTTCCATAAAGGTTGAACTACACGGCATTCCAACCAGCAGTGGATAAGAGTTCCTTTCTCTCCACATCCCCACCAACACTGTTTGTTCTTGTTATTGGTGATGTGTGCCAATATCTGTGGTGTGAGGTGGTACCTGATAGTTGTTTTGATTTGCAGCTCTCTGATTATTAGTGATATGGAGCATTTTTTCATGTGTCTTTTGGCCATTTGTATTTCTTCGTTGTCAAAGTTTCTGTCCATTTCTTCTCCCATTTTTTGATGGGATTAGAAGTTTTTTTCTTGTGAAGTTTTGTCAGCGCCTTGTATATTTTTTGAAATTAGCCCCTTATCTGATGGGTATTGGGTGAATAGTTTCTCCCACTCAGTGGTAGGCTCTTGTATCCTGGGCGCTATTTCCTTTGAGGTTCAGAAGCTTCTCAGCTTAATATACTCCCACCTATTAATATCTGCTTTTACCTGCTTGGAGAGTGCATTTTCCTCCTTGAATATGCTTGTAGTCTCAATGTCCAGCAGTGTTTTGCCTACGTGTTGTTCTATGTATTTTATGGTTTCAGGTCTGATATCAAGGTCTTTCATCCATTTGGATTTCATCTTCATACATGATGTTAGCTGGGGGTCTAAGTTCAACTTTTTGCAAGTGGCTCGCCAGTTGTGTCAACACCACTTGTTGAAGAGGCTTTCTTTGCTCCATTTAGGATTTCTTGCTCCTTTATCAAAAATTAGGTGACTGTATGTCTGGGGAACACTTTCTGAGTATTCAAGCCTATTCCACTGATCTGAGGGCC